>JAIUZE010002952.1:0-10001 GCA_022085475.1 Heliosperma pusillum | reverse complement strand
TGAATGAAGAACGCGGTCTATGACGATCTTCTCATCGATTTTGCAACCAAGTGCCTCCAGGTTCTCGACATTCTCAATCATATCAAGAATGTGTGGGCTAACCGCTTGGCCCTTCTGGAGTTTCGCCTCAAAGAAGCGACAGGTATGCTCATAGCTAACGATCCTCGGAGCTTTCGAGAACTCGTTAGAGAGCGTGGTGAAAATATTATTCGCATCATGGACAATGAATCTCCTTTGCAAATTTGATTCCATTGAAAAGATGAGTACGTTCTTTATCGCACCCGCCTCCATCATGAAATCACTATAAGCAAGTGATTCATTAGCTCCTGCATTGGGCCCTGGGTTGGGCGGTAGTGGCTCAGTCAAGTACTTGAGCTTACCGTCAGCAGTGGCAGCATTCCGTAATGCCGCCTCCCAGTCCGCAAAGTTGGACCCGTTATTCTTCAGTCGTGTTGACTGATTCATAGTGTCCATAAACATCTTAAGCCAGGACTCACGTCCGAGCGTGGCACTTGGCATTGGGTCATCAGTATGGCCAGCCATTTTGTTATTTAGCAGTTATATCTGTATATAACGAATTCAAAACTGTGAAAAAGAAAATAAATATGATAAGTATTCATCGTTTTAATTTTGAGTCTAATGAACAACTGTTTAATGCGATGACTCGTGCATTTATACAATTGACCTCCCTCAAGAATTATATAAATGATCCCAAGACTCAATTTCTGTAAATTGATAAGCCAACCTCTTGGCTAATTCTACTTTTAGAATTCCTGGTCGATAAATTTCTGTAAATTCTATCTTTAGTCCATTATAATCACGAGATATTACTCGTACTATAATGTTGAGATAAAAATAGGTCAACACTCACTACTTACCCAACGTAGAAGGGGTCATATTATGACTTCCGACGAAGAAGGGGTTCATAGTTGTTTTCCCTATAAAGACTAGTCTCAATTTTAGTTATAGGGGAAGGTCCCATCATCTTAACTTTAACTCATTTTAAGTGAACGAATGTCTAGCAACTCGATAATGATTTAAACTAAGGTGATGGCCCTAAAAGCGAGTGACATCTGTATGTCCATGATTAAAATATTCAAACTGTATGAATCATTTTTCATGCATTTTTAGGTGGTTTGGTTTAGGCGGAATATGATGCAATTATCTATCATGTGAATAAAGCAACGAGAATGGAAAAATAAAACGCAAAAGAAAACACCTAGTGTGGCCTAACTACCAAAATGAACAAAATACAAGTTTGGAATCCATCCTTATGGACCCGAGAAGCTTGACTTGATGTTCCACCTTGGTCCATATAGCGGGAGTGAGCCATCCGATCTCCATCTTGAATCTTCTCAAAATACATTTTAAAAAATTACAAATGTAAACCTATTTACATTCTAATTCAAAATGATTCCAAAAATTAAAATTACATAGGGGAGATACGAGATCTCAAAATACAACCAAGACTATGTTTCCATCATTACGAAAACATAATCTACTAAGGCCACACTAGTAAATTACAACTGATTGTACAAAAATGCGTAAAATTAAACCATTCAAACAACATTCAACATAAAAAAAGCATCAACTAAAATTAATCATACAATGCCTTATGCATAAATTATGTTGGTTAATTATCCAAACCACCATTAAATCATGTGACGATTCCGTAATCCATCACTACATTTCAATCAAAATCCAATGGAATTCATAATCAATATGAATAACAACAACATTATTTTAAACCTTTTTAAAATAACATGGTATCAAAAATTTGTGAACTTTTTCACAAAAACAATCATACATTATCTTAATAATGTACAAAACAAAAAACGGTATAAGGAAAAAAAAAAACCGAAATTTTTTTTTTATATAATTACTGTTCACGTATGAACAGTAGAAGGTACCCAAAAAAAAATTTTTTTTCTCTCTCTCGGTTTATAACAAAACCGAAAAAAAACTTTACAAAAAAAAAAAATAAACCTTGCAGTTGATGCCATTAAAAAAAAACAAAATTTTTTTTTTATTCTGTGAACAGTACATGAACAGTACACGGGACGAAAAAAAATCAAATTAAACGGTTTTAATTCGATCATGTTTATATTAACTACATCGGTACAAAAAAAACAATATCTAATCGATATTAAACATTGATACAAACTAGATAATCCAAATTAACCTTTTAACATGAATATCTAGATCATTTTATACCGAAAATATAAAGCAAAAGGATGTTCATAAACATTCATATCAAATTCCATTTACGTTTTAATTCAATCATTATTCAATCAAAGCATCTACAAATTCATATATTATTATCTCAAGCTTTTAATATAAAAATATTTGAATCAAAATGGAACACCAAAAAAAAAAAAACACACGGCATAAAAATTTGATTTTGCCGAAATGAATTTTTTTTTTTTTAAAAAATATTATACAAATTCAAAATTTACGAAAATCATATAAACAATTTCATAGCCCTATGGCTCTGATACCACTTGTAGGAAAATATCCGTATACTTCCCTTTAAATCACTCAGGATTATAATGAAAATATGATTAAATGATTAATAGTCATAAACGAAAATGCATAATAAGCGAGAGATTAGAAATAACCCTTAGTCCTTGCTTAAAGGCCTAAGAACAATATCAAAATGATGATATCTCCTAATCGTAGCACCCAAGATAGAATCAGAAATGCCCTTTAATTTGCTAGAATATTTTTGTCAAAAGTTACTGTTAACATTTTTTTCTTTGTGATGTAAAGAGATGGAGGCACAAGTGAGAAATAAATTAGGGTTAGAATTTTTCTCCCTTTTTCCTCTTGTCTCACGGCTCAATATAGGGTTTTATGAGGAGATTTTTCTCCTCAAAATAACTATCCATTGACCGAAAATTCCAGAGTGAATCTGGACTTTATTTCGGTTAAATTCGCTTTAATATATAATGTGTATTATTATTATAAATGTCATTTGTGTTGTCATGTATTAATATGTCCATACAACATTTTGTAGTCGATACATTAATACCGGTCTGACAACATCTAATATGACAATCGTATAATATATACGTTAATTATAATTATCCGTATAATTATAATTTGCTAATTCAATATAACATTTTATATTCAATTACGAATTAACATTTTAATTCGCATAAGCTTACATTATATATATGCTAATTAAATACAACAGTTTATATTTAATTACGAATTACTTTTAATTCGTCTCAGCTTATATTATTTAATCGTTATTAAATAATCGTCTCATCATCACATTGACTAACCTTTTAGTCAAATACACTGACTAACCTTTTAGTCATATAATAGGGCATCAATATGATTATTTTCTCAAATAATCACATCTCTCAAACACATCCTTTAGGTGTGACTTTTAGGGACCAGTTGATCACCGCCATCTGTATGACAATAACGTCAAACTTATCTAGCAAGCCAACCGTTATGATAAACGTTAATCAACTGATTATTATACAAAGTATACCCTGTGAACCTATAGAGATTTATTTATGTTATTGCACTAACTGTGGAGGACACTGGCTCCAACAGAAACTGTGACACCCTCAAATTTGCGGAAAGAAAAAAAATTATTTAAATACAAAACGAAATATAATGATACATAACGAAGGTGTCATAACATAAAAAGGTCATTACAAAACGGAAATACTATTATACAAAAGAAATCTACAAGACGGGAGACATATCTCCCGTATAAATACGGAAATAAAAGTGTGTACAATAATATACAAACTATGAACCGAATATAGGTCCAAGGTAAATACTTCGCTCGCTAGCTCGTCATGTACCCCAAATATGCACACCACCTGTTCGACCGCATTAAATATAAACACGGAAGCCACAGTCAGTGGGGAGTAACTCCGAGTTCTCCCAGCCACGAAATGTCGAGTTTAATGAAACATGAAAAACATAAAAGCAATGTATATAGAAAATACAAAACCTTAACATATATGATATGCTTTTCATGTTATGAAACAATTAACTAACATATAACCTATCATATGAAAGCTATCATGTGAATCCGTAATAAAATATAACTCGAGGTAGGGAAGCTGGTATGCTGGCTCAGCGGTTACCAAGTAACATGGCCCTGATACACTCAAACCCTAATCAACACGTAATCATGTGAATCAGTTAACAACCGTTAATCCAAACTCTATCAATCCTAGCCGGCTTGCATCTCACCTTCTAGAACTCATAGAATCATACAAACATGAAAGACCAATACGTCTACAAACAGGCATAAGTTCCTAGTACAGTTAATAGAAGACTTCTGTAACTCGAGGCTATACCACAAGGTAGGAAAACATCCTAGTCCTAGACTGATCAGACCTAGTAACAACAGCTATTCCATTCCCCGTCTCGTGACCAGAAGTACACAAGAAACTCTACTAGGCGACCCCCTAAGCAGAGATGGCTAGTACTTAAGCTGGCTCCAACCCCAAAACGGATTAGGTAACCATGCCCCGACTTGGATATAAACCCACCAATCCGGGACACAAAAGCTATTAACCATGAACTATATACTCGTTAAAGACAGTACGGACCTATCAATGTCATGGTCCAAGATACTCATTTAGAATTACAATGGCCGAACCAAACTAATATCTTAACTCAGAGGTTACCTTTAAAACATGGTCAAGATACGACTTAACATGCCATATATTATAATTCTCTATGGGTACTTAGTCAACACGACACCAACCATATAATTAAACAGTCACAGGAAAAACATCCTATCATGTGACTAATTGCATATCCATAATAATCAATTAACATATCGCCTCATATCTACTAAGGCTAATTCATGAATTAAATACAACCTGACTTGAAGACAAATCCCCGACCCGAGTCCCGCGACGGGTCATCAGTCAAATCGGGGCTGACTAGATCTTAGTTTGACCAAACCCGTTGGATCAAACCGGCTAGAAACAGAGTCTTTATCACATAGACATAGACATAAAAATCAACATATTTCATACATGTTATTCTATTAACTTCTAACATGTGAATTATTATATTATAACCAAACCCCGTTTGACTTAACTAATATCCAATTAAACTACGATCTCGTCTTATAATTTCTAACATGTGAGAAATAATAATTTTATGGAAAACCTTTTTAATTTAAATATTTTACTTATTAACATTTCCCACTTGCTAAATATTACAAAACACGATAAAAATGACGATAACTCAAAAACCGTCACGAGTCCCAAGGTGGGACCCACGGGCTGAATTGGGCCGGACCCACATGGGCCTGTTTTGGGCCCCACGGCCTGTTTTGGTAAAAATGGCAGATTTTACACTTTTTATTTAAAACCGTTTTTCTAATATTTCCCGCATGCTTTAACATATTCAAAACCCGTCAAAACAACAACCAATCAATCAAACATCGACACAACCCAAAGACCAAAACCCGGACCCACCATGGACCAACCCAGACCGGTCTGAACCGGCCTGGACCGGTCTGTTTGGTCCGGTCTGGCTGCCAACCCCACGGTTCACCCACAACAACACCAAATCACTTCCAACATGTTTTTAATCATCGAACAACCATTTTAACCACATTCATACAAAATCATAACTTATAAAAAAATCATCAAAATTTGTCAAGAACATTAAACTTGTTAAAATTTCATAAACAACATAAAAATCATAACTTGTTAAAAATCATCAAAATTCATCAAGAACAACAAACTTGTTAAAATTTCCTAAACAACAAAAAAAATCATAACTTAGTAAAAATCATTAAAATTCTTCAAGAACACTAAATCATCATAAAATTTCCTACAACTTAAAAATCATCAAGTACACTAAATCATCATAAAAATTTCCTACAACTTAAAAATCATCAAGAACACTAAATCATCATAAAAATTCCATACAATCATAAAAATCATAAAACAACATAATAATTACTACTTAACATATTACTAACTAAAAATCCATAAATCATAAAAACATGAACCAAAAATAAAGATGAACCAAAATCCAAATAAATAAAACTAAAGGCTATATTACTAACTCAAATCCTAAATAACCATAACATGAACATAAACTAAAACCTAAGATATGTGACATTATTTCGTCGAGTAAATCGGAATCGTTACCTTAGCTAGCAAACCACTTAGCACACAAAATATAAGAAGTAATAATTAAGAAACCCTTCTACTAGTCTTCACCCAAAATATAAGAGTCTCCAAATTCGTCTTCAAACTCTTCCCCTATAAGAAATAACAAGAAAAACAATTATTAGAACTTAAACTTAATTTTCCATAATTAAATGTTGAAAACGATCTTGACGGAATTGAAAATAAACCGTACTAGAAGATGGAGAGCGAAGAGGAGAGTCTAGAAATATAAATTAGGATGGATTTAATTAAGAAACGAAGATTTTATAAAGGTTTTGCTCAAGAACGATGAAGAACGGTTGATGAACGATGAAGAACACGAAGAACGATTAAATAAAGCGATGTTTTGATCTTATTTTGATTTGTTGTAAAGTGAAAAGTTGTTGGTGAGTGGAAAGTGGAGTTGAGCCGTGTAATATAGGCCAAATAAAGGTGTTGAGTTTTGAAATTGTTGTTCCGTAATTGACTCGCGTTAAATAATTATTTTACGGTAAACGATTAAATATAATTAACGATAAAGTTAATTATAACAAATATCTAGATATTATGATTATTGTATCCAAAAGTAATGAAAATATCAAGGCCATTAGAGGACTTTTGAGCCGTGTGGTATGGTGAGAAAACGGGTCTGATTTCGAGCGTTTTGCGTAATTTTCGTTAATTGATCGATAAAGCGAATAGTGATCTAGATATTATGATATTGTAATCAAAAGTAATCAAAATATCAAGGCTATTAGAGGACTTTAAGGAGCCGTGTGGTTTGAGGTGATTCGGGTCTGTTTTTGCTCGTTTTGCGTAATCTCCGTTGACGGATCGATAAAGTAACAAATATCTAAAATATTTGTATTATTTTAATCGAATCAATTAAAATATCCCATCGTGAGTGGAAAATGATGACATGGCCGCGTGACTCATGCCAAAGTCGAGTTTCGATTTTGTTGCGCGCTTTACGATGCGTCGGGAATAGTTAAATGACGATCGGTTAAAACCGTAAACGTTATTCTTTAAATTCCGAATAAATTCAAAATAATTATATTAAATTATGATAAATCCTAATAAATCTTAATAAAAATAAATCAAAAATATAATTTTTTTAAATAAAATTTCGGTCATCAAAATCGCAAGACGAGTCGGGAAAAGTCAACGGAAAGTCAAAATCGACTAAAAAGTCGGGAAAAGTCAAAAATGACTTAAAAGTTCAGAAAAGTTTAAGACGACTTTAAAAGTCACGAAAAGTAATGACGACTTTAAAAAGTCAAGAAAAAGTCAAAGACGATTTAAAAGTCAAGAAAAGTCAAAGATGACCAAAAACGGTCTTTTCATGAAATCTCTCAAAAACTCCAAATACGAACGCGGAATTTCAAAATACGACTCGGAACAAAAATTCCTATATTAAAAACTTAAGTTCTACTGAAAAGTATCCATAAGCTATTGCTAAGCAAATTGGGTACTTTTCGGGTTGTTACAATCACCCCTCCTTTTAAAAAGTTTCGTCCTCGAAACTTAGAAGAAGGAACGTAACATATATGTAGGTCTATTTCAAAACTGTTAAAAATATATTTGTAATAAAATACGGGGTCTTATCTACGGAACGGCAGGTTCTCGTCAGCATCAAGAATATCGATAGAAGGTACGAAATCTTCGAACGGTTAAATCGAATAGAAAGAGGAAAGAAAGAAGGAAATTTACCTCAAGCAAAGAGCTCGGGATATTTAGCTAATATTTTAGCTTCGGGTTCCCAAGTTTCTGATTCGACGTTTCCACAACGCCAAAGGATACGAACTAAAGGCACCACCTTGTTTCGGAGTTGTTTGTTAGCCCTTTCAAGTATACGAATCGGCCTTTCTTCCAAAGCCAAATTAGGTTCCAAGTCCAACACTTCTTCTTGAATAATATGACTCGGATCACTGATATACTTCTTCAACTGAGAAACATGGAACACATCATGAACTTTGCTCAAGTTCGGAGGTAATTCCAGACGATAAGCAACAGGACCAACTCTTTGAAGCACACGAAACGGTCCAATATATTTAGGACTCAACTTTCCTTTCACTCCAAACCGTTTCACTCCTTTCATAGGTGACACTTTAAGGAATACACGGTCATCAACATCAAATTCAAGCGGTCGTCGACGAACATCGGCATAGGATTTCTGTCTATCTTGAGCGGCTTTCATTCGTTCACGAATGACTTGAACTTGATCGATCGTTTCAGTAACAATGTCGGGACTCAACATATGATCATCTTGCACTTGATCCCAACAAACAGGACTACGGCATTTCCTACCGTATAGAGCCTCATAAGGTGACATCTTGATAGATGCATGATAACTGTTGTTATAAGAAAATTCCACCAAAGGCAAACTCTTCTCCCAAGATGTATGAAAGTCTAAAGCACAAGATCGAAGAAGATCTTCCAAGGTTTGGATCGTTCTCTCGGTCTGACCATCAGTAGCGGCATGAAAAGCTGTGCTCATCAACAATTTACTACCCATGGCTTCTTGCAAAGCTGTCCAGAATCGGGAACTGAATCTCGGATCACGATCTGAAACTATATCTTTAGGAACTCCATGGTAACGTACTATCTCTTCACATAGGCACCAGCTAAGACCTCAATATTCCAAGTTTCTTTGATAGGCACGAATCTAGCACACTTGGTTAGACGGTCTACAATTACCCAAATAGCATTCTTTCCACTTGAAGTAGTAGGTAAAGCCATCACGAAGTCCATAGAAATAGACTCCCATTTCCACAGAGGAATCTCCAAAGGTTGCAGCAAACCTCCGGGTCTTTGATGATCAATCTTCACCTTCTGACAAGTAAGACATCGACTAACATACTCCTTCACTTCAATCTTCATCCTAGGCCACCAGAATTGTGGTCTCAAATCTTTATACATTTTGTCGCCACCCGGATGAATAGAATAAGGAGAAAGGTGAGCTTCATCAAGAATTCTCTTCCTCAACTCGGCACTTCTCGGAACATACATTCGACCATGGTAACGAAGGTAGCCATCATTATCCACCACACAATCCTTTGCTTGCCCAAGTGATATTTTTGCTCGAATGGCGATAAAAGTAGCATCCTCCGGTAAACAAGTACGAATCTCTCGATAAAAATCAGGTTCCGCGGTCAAAGCACCAAGATAATCAAATCCTTTCCCAACGAACTGTATCTGAAGCTTCTGAAATTCGGTTACTAGTTCATCGGGTAAAGTACCAAGAGCATTTAATGAATGACTAGTCTTTCTACTCAAGCATCTGCCACCATTTGCTTTTCCCTCGTGATAAATCAACTCAGCATCATAATCATTCACCAACTCTAACCATCTTCTCTGCCTCATGTTCAACTCCTTCTGAGTAAAAATGCACCTCAAGCTCTTATGATCGGTTAAATTCGCAATGACTCCATAGGATAATTCTCCAGGTTTTCCAAGGCAATGTACTACACTGCTAACTCAAGATCATGATCGGGTAATTCACTCACTGAACCCTGAGTTGTCGAGAAGCATAAAGCATAACCTCTTTCTATTCGCAATCAAGACACATCCCAACCCATGCTTTGAAGCATCACAATATACATCATAATCCGCTTCATCATCTGGTAAAGTTAAGATCGGTGCGGTAGTCAATCTCTTCTTCAATTCTAAGAAGGCAACTTCACATTCATCAGTCCAAATATATTTTGCTTCCTTCTTTAGCAATTGAGTCATCGGTCTTGCTAATTTGGAGAAATCTTTCACAAACCGACGATAATAACCCGCTAAACCAAGGAAACTCCGAATCTCGGACACATTTTTTCGGACTTTTCCAATCCACAACTGCCTCAATTT
>JAIUZE010002951.1:0-66843 GCA_022085475.1 Heliosperma pusillum | reverse complement strand
CACATCTCGGATTCGCTTTCATTGTCAATGTCAGAAATTAGGTCAAGACTGACGTTGCTTAGACACAAGTTGGCGACTTCCTCTTCCTCTGACTCGTCGTCCTCTGTGTCGAGATCTCCCCAGCAATAAGCCATCATCACTTGCTTGAATTCCTTCTTGGTTTTGTCTCGTTGATTTTTGTCTTTGATTTTCGTCCATGTGGGGCAATCTTTGATCATGTGATCATTATCCCCACGTTTGAAACAACCACGACTAGAAAGAGACCCTTTTGACTCAATTGGCTTCTTGTAAGATTTGGTTGTGTTGTTGTTAAACGTTTTCCCTTGTGGTTTATTAAAGAACTTTTTCTTAAAACGTCTAGCAAATAACACGGTTTCATCTTCAAGATCCGAATCAAGTCTTTCACTAGATTCGGCTTGTAAAGCCACCTTCTTGCTATTACTATCATTTGCCTCATCTTCATCAAGAGTGATTTCGTGAGCCATTAAGGTTCCAAGTAGCTCTTGATAAGATAAGTCAGATAGGTCTTTACATTCCTCAATTACCGTCACCTTAGGTCTCCATCGTTTAGATAGACTTCTAAGGATCTTCCTGGCAATTTCCTCGAAGTCAAAAGTTTTTCCAAGATTTTTCAATTCATTAATGATACTAGAGAAGCGAGTGGACATGCTGTCAAGCGATTCATTGTGTTCCATAGAGAACAATTCGTATTTTCGCATAAGTAGAGCTATGCGTTGCTTTTTGACAACAGTTGTCCCCTCATAAGCTAACTCAAGACCATCCCATATTTCCTTGGCAGTAGAACTAGATGAGAAACGATCAAATTCAGTATGGGTTATGCCGTTTTGCAACAGACTAATAGCCTTTGAATTTTTCTCAGCTTTCTTATAATCTGCCTCAACATAGTCATCTTCTTTCTTTTCGATGGAAGTGCCTGTAGCCGTTCCAAGCATGATCTTATTTGGACCATTCTTAATGATTAGCCAACACTCCCAATCATTACCCTTTATGAAATGGGTCATCATATTTTTCCATAAACTGTAGTTCTTCCCATCGAATACGGGACACTTCAGATGTTTGGAATCCATTAAAATAAAAATAAATGCAGCGGAAAATAAATAAAATAAAAAGATAAATGGATCAGACTCCTTGCTGTAAGGCAATCAAGAGCACGAGGCTCTGATACCAATTGTAGAGTCTATTGATCGAATACGAAAGAGGGGGGGGGGGGGGGGAATTGAGTATTAAAAACTAGCCCCCCTTTTTCGATTTATATGATATGTAATTAATTATTTGATCTTTTGAATTAAAATCAACTAATTAATTAATCAAAGTAAGGCGGAATAAACGAAATAACGAAAAGTAAAGAGAGTAGAGAGAGACACACGATTTTTGAAGTGGTTCAGTTTCACACGTTGAAACCTACGTCCACTATTCTCGATTAATAATTTTTAGTACCCTTCTACGGATTACAAAAATTATCAACCCACTCGTATAATCAACACTATGATTATAACTCAAGGTGAGTATCGCTAAATACTCTATACTATCTTACGCTAATAAGAAAGTACAATATAACTCACACAGATTCCCGTTAAAGAATTGTAAGCTTATAATGATGTGCTATTATCCAATAACGTATTTCACTCAAGCGATTGATAATAATTGATGCACGACTCTTTTAAAAACAAACTCTAAAAAATAATAAATATTTGCTCAAAGGTTTGCTTTAAAACGATTTTGGAAAATCAACACTAGAAAATAATTGTGCCGTGTGTATGTAGTGTATTTCGTGTGTATGTCGTGTCAAGTACAATTGATATGTGAATGAGTATTTATAGTAGAAGAATTATAGTAGATCTAAAACCCTAGTATAATATTTAATAAAGTACTTATCTTTCCATAAAATATATTTGCCTTATCTTTAGAAAATCCTTTATATCAAAATATTATTTGGTTTATCTTATAGCAAACCTAGTTATCTTGTGATATCTCAAAAATTTTTTGTAAAGAATAGGAGAAGAATTCCAAAATTAGGTAAACAAGGGAACAAACCTATGGATCGGACGAATTCCTATAGCTCACGAAACCCTAGGGAGCAGAATGCCCTAGGTGGCAAAAACTAGTGGTTTCACGAACCCTAGAGGGGCTCAACCACTAGGTTGGGGCCTAATTAGGTTAAAAACAAATTGAAGATAGAATATATTAGAAAACCTACCGGTAGCTGACAACCCAATAAGGTATTACTAAACCCCCCAACTAGAATCTCATAAATATATCTCTATTTAAAATCATGAAAATATAAAAAATAAAAACTCTTCACTTTTGAAAACATTTCAAAACATTTTATTTCCAAAATCATGCATCAAGATTTTATCATTCAAAAATATAGACTAACGCTATGAAACTTTTGAACCATTAAAATCTCTCCGGGAATGGAATAGTTACCGAATGACGACCTATACTATCTAATCTTCACCAAGATCTTCAGTATACGGATCATCTCTTCATCTTGATCACAAAGACCCTCCATCTCGAGTCTTGTGTAGTTTGATGTAGATCTTGTTTGAAGCGATTTTCCTTAAAGTTATGCCTGGTTAGCTATAACTTCCAAGTTCACTTCCAAAGTTATTCTTGAAGTTGTTATAACTTTGTCTCACAGACTTTATCAAAGTTATGTCTAACTTTGATCTTTCTTTAATAATTTTTGCTAGCATTAATAAGACTAAAGCACACAATTACACGCATCTATGATCATCGAGTAAAACATTTTTATACTAGTAAACACATGTCATTATCAAACACTATTCCAAATTGGTCAACAATTCCCCCTTTTTGATGATGACAAGTTCATATTGATTTCTTCAAGGTTCTTCTTAACAATGGTGACTAGTATGGTCCCCCTCAACAACAGCAGCCAAAGTTATAGCAACTTTGATCGCAAGAACAAAACAACTTAGCCAAAGTTATAGCTTGAGAGAATTTAAGAGATAACGAGTCTTGACAAGGAGCAAGATTAAGCAAAGACTCAAATCATATCATTTCTTCCCCCTCTTGGCATCATTGAAAAGACAAGAACAAAGACATGAAACGACTAGAATAACACATGTCAAGGCAAGAAATAGATATGCAAAATACGCAATATAAGACGATATATATCAAGCAAAATAAAGTGCAAATGTTGATTAAACTACAAACCACAAAATATATTGTTAGTTGCCATTGGGCCGAATTGGTAAGTAGTTCAAGAAACAAACAAACAAGGATAAGAAGATCAAGGCTTTTTGGGTTGACAGATGATGTTGGGATTAATGTAATTGGGTCGGGTGCGGTACTCGAGAGTAGAAAGACGATCAAGGCACGTCGACACAAGAGTAGCTTGGGCGGTGAGGCAAACATCGAAGTTTCGAACCTTCAAAGAAAGAGCCTCCGTCGCATCAAGTATAGTGTGCATCCCCTCACGCATTTCCGAACCGCTTTGCACCAATGCACCTTCTTGGCTCACCAAGAATTGCATCCGATCCCTTTGCCTATACATCTCTTGTCGAATATCGACAACATTCCTCTCTAATTTTGCTAGGCAATCATCAACACCCGTCATCCAAGACCTCAACTCACTACTCACACCCGAACCGACATGGTCACGGGTAGAGCTAGTGTTCCCCATAGCCACGGTTTTTACATTTTTTTTTTTTTTTTTTTTTTCAACAACCGCAACAATTTTCTTATCTTGCGCATCAAGGCGCTCCATTACTTTTCCCATAAACACATCCAATTTCGATTCAAGCCCCGAAAAATCAGCCACTCTCGGGTTCATAACAACCGAACCATTTTTTTTTTTTTTCTTCACGAACACCCTCTTGTACCCTTTTTTTTTTATTAATCGACGCCTTTTGTACGTTCAAGCACCGAACCCGACTCGGTTTGGGTTTTGGAGTTTGGGTAATAGTTGGGTGCGTTGTAGTGATGGATTGGTAGACATACAAGGTGTTTGTGTTTTTGTAGGAGTGCACGTGAGGTGCCGTCCTACTCTTCCTCTTTTTTCCTTTTTTTTTTTTTTTTTTTTTTAATTTAGATAGGAAAAGGAATCTTAGGTATTTAATTTTGGGGATATGGTAAGGATAGAATTTGGTAAATAAGAAGATATGGTAAGGTGATTTTATTTGAGAATTTCGGCTAACATGAAATACATGGGTAGAATTTTGCTCAATTTTGGAAAGTGAATAAGATAGGTTTTTGGCAAATATGTGGTTCATAATTCAATTTCCATAAAACACTCAATATGCAAGATACTCACGTAAAATATATTATATTAAACACAAATATACTAGCAATGAAATATGCGGACACAGTCATATAATCTCGTCTTAATCTAGCCAGTCACGCAGGTTCACAAAATAAATAAGATGAATTTAATTGCTACCGATTAAACCAATTTCCAACCGCAAAATCTCAAAACGTCTTCTCGCTAACGCCTTTGTTAAAATGTCAGCCCATTGAACATCAGTACTACAAAATTCGAGTTTAATGTTGCCCTTTTCTACATGGTCACGCAAAAAATGATGTCTAATGTCTATATGCTTAGTACGAGAATGCTGAGCTGGGTTCTTAGAAATAACAATAGCACTCGTATTATCACAGAAAACAGGCATACAACCAACATTAACACCATAATCACATAGTTGTTGCTTTAACCAAAGTAGTTGGGAACATACCAGTCCTGCAGCTATATATTCGGCTTCTGCAGTAGATAACGCAACCGAATTTTGCTTCTTTGAGCCCCAAGTTATTATGCAAGGTCCAACAAAAGTAGCGAATCCAGAGGTACTTTTCCTATCTAACGAACATCCCGCATAATCTGCGTCTGAATATCCTACTAGATTGAAATTACACTCAAGTGGATACCACAAATATAAATTAGATGTACCAATTAAATATCTCAAGATACGTTTAACTGCAATCATATGTGATTCCTTAGGACATGATTGAAATCTAGCACAGACACATACGCTGAACATAATGTCAGGTCTACTTGCAGTCAAATATAATAAAGAACCAATCATACCTCGATATGTAGTCTCGTCTACGGACTTACCATTTTCGTCTAAGGTCAACTTTTTGTCAGTTACCATAGGCGTGTCCATTTGATGAGCGTTCTCCATACCAAATTTTCTGATTAGCTCCTTGACATATTTTTGTTGGTGAATCTTTATGCCTTCTTTGGTTTGTTGAATCTGCAGTCCTAGGAAGAATTTCAATTCTCCCATCATGCTCATTTCAAATTCTGAGGTCATAAGATCTGAAAAGTACTTGCACAATTTATTGTTAGTAGAACCAAAAATAATATCGTCTACATAAATTTGAGCAACAAGTAAATCAGAACCCTCGGATTTTAGAAATAGGGTTTTGTCGACAGATCCTCTTTTAAAATTGTTTTGTAATAAAAATTTTGACAATCTGTCGTACCAAGCCCTAGGCGCTTGTTTCAAACCATATAAAGCTTTATCGAGTTTAAAAACATGGTTTTGAAACTTGCTATTCAAAAATCCAGGAGGTTGTTCAACAAAAACCTCTTCTTCCAAATAACCGTTAAGAAATGCAGTCTTAACGTCCATTTGGAATAATTTCATTCCTTTATGAGCTGCGAAGGCGATGAGCAAGCGAATAGCTTCAAGTCTTGCTACTGGAGCGAATGTCTCGTCATAATCAATCCCTTCTTGTTGATTATAACCTTGAACGACCAATCGAGCCTTGTTACGAACTATAACTCCTGAATCATCCAATTTATTTCTGAATACCCATCGAGTACCAATCACAGTTCGATTAGGAGGTCGTGGCACAAGGTGCCATACTTTATTGCGTTCGAACTGTTGAAGCTCCTCTTGCATAGCCACAATCCAGTCGGATTCTGCAAGAGCTTCCTTTATGTTGGTAGGCTCTATGGTAGATAGAAAAGAATAGAATGAACAAAAGTTACTTAAAGTTCGCCTCGTTTGAACTCCCTTATTCAAACTTCCTAGGATACTATCCATAGGATGAGAACTCATATATTTCCATTTCTTAGAGTTCCTAGGCTCATCATCATCTGATGAACTATCACTTTCCTCAAATGATTCAGAATCAAGATTGGTTCCCCCTGAGTTGGACTCTGGGGTTATAGCTGAAGTTGGTACAACTTCAGTTACACCATCTTGGTTCTGGTTCAAAGTTATAGCATCATCAGCTATAACTTCAGTTTCCTTTTCCTTGTTTTGAGAAGAGACATTCGTATCATCAACAATTGTCTCAGTTCTCTGTTCGAGGTCATTTGCGGATTTATCAAGTTCATCATTGATTCCTTCAATAACTTCTTCATTATTAATTGGCACGTCATCTCTGGAGAGACGAAAGTCTGGATCATTCATGTCCTCTTCTTCATTCTGTTCAACTTGTTCAAGCACACTATCTTCATCAAATACAACATGAACACTTTCTTCTATGCACAAAGTTCTTTTGTTAAAAACTTTAAAAGCTTTACTATGATTAGAATAGCCAACAAACACAGCTTCGTCACTTCGTGGATCAAATTTGCTCAAATTACTTTTTCCATTATTATGGACAAAACATTTACTACCGAAGCAACGAAGGTGAGCTATATTGGGTTTTCTCCCTCTTAAAAGTTCATAGGGAGTCTTTTTGAGAATAGGTCTAATCATAGCTCTATTGTGCACATAGCATGCAGTACTAATGGCTTCGCCCAAAACTTTTAGGAAGGCCACTACACAAAAGCATAGTGCGGGCCATGTCCTCTAATGTTCTATTCATACGTTCCACGACACCATTTTGTTGTGGGGTTCGTGGTGCAGAAAAGTTATGTCCTACACCATTCTCCCTACAATATTCTATAAAAGCTTGATTATCAAATTCGGTGCCATGATCCGTACGAATGGAAACTAACTTTTTATCATACTTGTTTTGGGCGAGCTTCATTAGTACTACAAACTCATCGAAAGTTTCATCTTTAGTAAATAGAAAGATAGGCCATACATACCTGGAGTAGTCGTCGACTAGGACGAATACGTACCTTGATCCACCGCGGCTTCTAACTTTCATAGGTCCACATAGATCCATGTGTACCAACTCAAGTGGACGCTCTGTACTTACTACTCTTTTCGGTTTGAATGAAGATCTAACTTGTTTACAACGGGCACATGAGTCACACATCTTTTCTTGCTCGAATTTTATTGAGGGTAACCCTCAACTAAATCCCAAGACTTAAGTTTCTTTAAAATCGTTGGACTGATGTGTGCAAACCTCTTGTGCCACAGGCATGAATCATCCACTGTGACTTTCATGCACGTAAAGGAACTTGTAGTGACTTTGTTTAAATCAATCATATACACGTTCCGTTTACGTAAGCCTTCTAAGATAACGTTACTAGTACCTTCAACTATGATACGACAAACATTTGAATGAAAAACGACTTTGTTGCCTTTGTCACATAGTTGAGAGATACTTAGCAAGTTATGCTTAAGGCCATCTACCAGATATACGTTATTGATAGCATGTGAAGAAGATATACCAATCTTACCTACACCGATTATGTTGCCCTTCTTGTTGTCTCCAAAGGTGACCTTGCCACCGTTGAAGGGTTCTAGTGAAAGAAATAAGATTCTTGTTTCCAGTCATGTGTCTCGAACATCCACTGTCGAGATACCATAGATTATTTTCTTTCACTATTACCTGCAGGAGAATCAAATACAGCTTTTAGGTACCCACGCTAAGTTGGGTCCTTTATGGTTAGTGACTCTATATATTTGATCCTTCCTAACCCATACCTGTTTGACAATTCTTTTCTTCTTAGGATAGGGTTTGCTAGGTTTATTATATTGATTGTTGTTACGACGCACTGTAGGTTTAGATGACTGCTTCTGATTCACATAAGGTTTAGATTTTGAAGGAACAGATGTGTAATCGAAAGCCATGTCATAAAACCACCTGAACTCATTGTTTCTAATCTCATCACGTTGAGATTCAGGTTCAGACTCATTAACACTAGACACGTCATGCTCTTTCACAAAATCAGTTTGATTTTTGTTGTCATTAACATATTTAACACAATTATCTTTAACATGACCGTTGTGACCACAATAATTGCAAATCAGATATTCTGAAAGATTGACATACTTCCTTCTTCTGAAATCACGGTCAGAAGGAGTGGATTTGCACTTATCATGGTCTCTACGACTATAGCATTCATGACCAAGACCTTTCTTCATGTTATTATTAGACTGTTCGGTAAGGAAGTCTAAGACCTTTTGACTTCCTTCCCACTTATCATGAACTTTTCGTGCATGTAGGAGCAATTCCTTCAAAGACTGAATTTCTTTTTCACACGACGAATGATCTACATTCGAGTCTTTGGAAGGATTGTTCTTTTTGAAATTTTCACGAAAATCATTGAAACGTTTGTTCAAGATAAGTTTCTCCTCATTATGTTGACTTTTGGCTTGGGAGAATTCAGCCTTTAATTCTTTCAATTGCTGAGAAAGAAAAGAGTTTACTTTCTCGTGATCAAGAATAACAACTTCCTTTGCCTTAGCTTGAGATTGTAAAAGCTCATTGACTTTCTTCAATTCTAAAGTTATAGCTTCATTAGCTATAACTTTGGCTTGAAGATGCTTAATGTTGAGCTTCAACTCTGAGATTATAGCTTCATTAGCTATAACTTTAGACTCAAGAGCTTCTTTCTCAACATTTGTCTTGTCTGAAGTTATAGCTGAAGTTGCCATAACTTTAGACTTGAGCTTTTTAGCTTTGGCCTTTAGAAGTTGGTTTTCCTCAGCAATATCAAGAATTTGTTCTTTAAGATCTTTCAATTCTAGACTCTGCTCATGACAATGATCTAAGGCTTCTTCAAAATACTTAATTAAAGACTTCTTAGATAAATTCTTAACTTGCTTTTTAAGTTCAAGATGACTAACCTCTTCGTCATCTTCTGAGTCTGGTTCTGAATCTGAGTTGCCAACAAGACACATCTCGGATTCGCTTTCATTGTCACTGTCAGAAATTAGGTCAAGACTGACGTTGCTTAGACACAAGTTGGCGACTTCCTCTTCCTCTGACTCGTCGTCCTCTGTGTCGAGATCTCCCCAGCAATAAGCCATCATCACTTGCTTGAATTCCTTCTTGGTTTTGTCTCGTTGATTTTTGTCTTTGATTTTCTTCCATGTGGGGCAATCTTTGATCATGTGATCATTATCCCCACATTTGAAGCAACCACGACTTGAAAGAGACCCTTTTGACTCAATTGGCTTCTTGTAAGATTTGTTGGTGTTGTTGTTAAACGTTTTCCCTTGTGGTTTGTTAAAGAACTTTTTCTTAAAACGTCTAGCAAACAACACTGTTTCATCTTCAAGATCCGAATCTTGTCTTTCACTAGATTCGGCTTGTAAAGCCACCTTCTTGCTATTACTATCATTTGCCTCATCTTCATCAAGAGTGATTTCGTGAGCCATTAAGGTTCCAAGTAGCTCTTGATAAGATAGGTCAGATAGGTCTTTACATTCCTCAATTACCGTCACCTTAGGTCTCCATCGTTTAGATAGACTTCTAAGGATCTTCCTGGCAATTTCCTCGGAGTCAAAAGTTTTTCCAAGATTTTTCAATTCATTAATGATACTGGAGAAGCGAGTGGACATGCTGTCAAGCGATTCATTGTGTTCCATAGAGAACAATTCGTATTTTCGCATAAGTAGAGCTATGCGTTGCTTTTTGACAACAGTTGTCCCCTCATAAGCTAACTCAAGACCATCCCATATTTCCTTGGCAGTAGAACTAGATGAGAAACGATCAAATTCAGTATGGGTCATGCCGTTTTGCAACAGACTAATAGCCTTTGAATTTTTCTCAGCTTTCTTATAATCTGCCTCAACATAGTCATCTTCTTTCTTTTCGATGGAAGTGCCTGTAGCCGTTCCAAGCATGATCTTATTTGGACCATTCTTAATGATTAGCCAACACTCCCAATCGTTACCCTTTATGAAATGGGTCATCATATTTTTCCATAAACTGTAGTTCTTCCCATCGAATACGGGACACTTCAGATGTTTGGAATCCATTAAAATAAAAATAAATGCAGCGGAAAATAAATAAAAATCAAAAGATAAATGGATCAGACTCCTTGCTGTAAGGCAATCAAGAGCACGAGGCTCTGATACCAATTGTAGAGTCTATTGATCGAATACGAAAGAGGGGGGGTGAATTGAGTATTAAAAACTAGCCCCACTTTTCGATTTATATAATATGTAATTAATTATTTGATCTTAGGAATTAAAATCAACTAATTAATTAATCAAAGTAAGCGCGAATAACGAAATAACGAAAAGTAAAGAGATAAGAGAGAGGCACACGATTTTTGAAGTGGTTCAGTTTCACACGTTGAAACCTACGTCCACTATTCTCGATTAATAATTTTTAGTACCTTTCTACGGATTACAAAAATTACCCACCCACTCGTATAATCAACACTATGATTATAACTCAAGGTGAGTATCGCTAAATACTCTATACTATCTAACGCTAATAAGAAAGTACAATATAACTCACACAGATTCCCGTTAAAGAATTGTAAGCTTATAATGATGTACTATTATCCAATAACGTATTTCACTCAAGCGATTGATAATAATTGATGCACGACTCTTTTAAAAACAAACTCTAAAAATAATAACTATTTGCTCAAAGGTTTGCTTTAAAACGATTTTGGAAAATCAACACTAGAAAATAATTGTGCCGTGTGTATGTAGTGTATTTCGTGTGTATGTCGTGTCAATTACAATTGATATGTGAATGAGTATTTATAGTAGAAGAATTATAGTAGATCTAAAACCCTAGCATAATATTTAATAAAGATACTTATCTTTCCATAAAATAATATTTGCTTATCTTTTAGAAATATCTTTATCTCAACATATTATTTGGTTTATCTTATAGAAATATATTTATCTTGATATCTCAAAATATTGTTGTAAAGATATAGTAGAATCCTAGATTAGGTAAACTAAGGAAACAAACCTATGGAGGCCGAATCCTAGCTCACGAAACCCTAGGAGCACGAATCCCTAGGTGGCACAAACTAGGTTTCACGAAACCCTAGATGGCTCAACCACTAGGTGGGCTAATTAGGTTAACAACAAATTGAGATAGAATATATTAGAAACCCTAGGTAGCATGACAACCCATAAGTTGTATTACTAACCAATAGAATCTCATAAATATATTCTCTATTAAAATAATTGATAAATATAAAAATAAAACTCTTTCACTTTTGAAAACATTTCAAAACATTTTATTTCCAAAATCATGCATCAATATTTTATCATTCAAAATCATAGACTAAAGCTATAACTTTTGAACATAAAATCTCTCGAATGGAATAGTTACCGAATGACGACCTATACTATCTAATCTTCACAAAGATCTTCAGTATACGGATCATCTCTTCATCTTGATCACAAAGACCCTCCATCTCGAGTCTTGTGTAGATTTATGTAGATCTTGTTTGAAGCGATTTTCCTTAAAGTTATGCCTGGTTAGCTATAACTTCCAAGTTCACTTCCAAAGTTATTCCTGAAGTTGGTATAACTTTGTCTCACAGACTTTATCAAAGTTATGCCTAACTTTGATCTTTCTTCTCATAATTGTTGCTAGCTATAATAAGACTAAAGCACACAATTACACGCATATGATATATCGAGTAAAAACATATTATTACGTAAACACATGTCATTATCAAAACTATCAAATTGGTCAACACGAGGCAACACCGGGATCCTCCAAATAACATGCATGTGCCACTCCCCTTTCTCGATATCGGATTGTTCTACGACCTCTGTCCCACAGTCATTAAGCGAGTGATAAACCGATTTGACGATATATGTTCCATCCTTGTATAGGCCCTAGCACCATTCATCATGAGGTTTAGCTTGGCTAAGACGGATTTTGAGAACACGGCTCACTTCAAAGGGCAGTAGTAAGGATTGGATCATCTCAACATACCAACTCGGATCGTTCTCGGTAAGGAGGTCAGCCACCAAGAGTTCTAGCGCCATTCCCCTTGGTGAGATAATACGTCGCGTCTGCGTCCCTCGGATCCGCCCACACACGGGTACTCTGAATGACCTCCCGAGCTTCCCCACCAGGTGTAACTCGGATTATGTCCCACCTCGGCCTCCAACAAAAACCCATTTGGGAAGTATTTCCCTTTAGGAACTCTCACCATTAAACACTCTAGTTCTATCATCAGTCTTCAAGCTTGCTTACCGAGTAACGCTTTGTTGAATTTAATGAAGTCCCGAAACCCCATTACCCCTCGACTTTTGGGACGACACATTTTATCCCGCACAATCCAAGGTATTTTCCTTCTTCCATTCTCACTATCCCACCAAAACCGTGAGACCATGGAACACAATTTATCGCAAAAATTAGTCGGTAGCTTGAAAATACGCATAGCATAAGTAGGAATGGATTGGCCTATAGTATTTATATCAAAGTTTCCTTACCCGCCTTGGAGAGCAGCTTACCCCGCCATCCTTGCAATTTCTTGCTAACTCTGTCTTTTACGGTCTTGGTGATCACCTATCTACTAATTGGAGCGCCCTACCACCGTCGGCATCCCAAGATATTTCTCCCGCTCTTCAACCATCTGGACATTAAGAGTATTATGATCTCTTGCTTCCGAGTGCATGATGTATCTATGCTAAACGATACCGTCGTCTTCACCAAACTCACTAATTGACTCGATACACATTCATATTTGTGTGGAATAGCACGAACATACTTGATGTCACAATCATAGATTTTAGACTTGCCATCTGAATTGTGGGATCGCACGATCCTACACTCCAAAATGAGGAAAATGATTCAAATCGATATAGAGTTGCTTTAGTGGTAGGATCGATGTATGATCATTCAAAATTGTATATGATCATTTTTTGGTATGATCATAAAACTCATTTGGTTATATATAATTCTACGATAGTTTTTCCTTTTTTATCTTTACTTGTAACACTAAATTAAATGTATATGTAATATCAAGCAAAGTTGTAAATTAGTTGTCTATATATCTTTAATTTTGAGCTACCTTTTCGAAGTTTGTTAACTGTGACGTATCATGCAAACGAATTTGGACCGCATCCAAATGGAGGAGAGAGCGAGGGTTCTTGTTAGCTCAAATCAATACATTACAATGCTTTAATCTCGTTCTAATTAACCTTGCTAATAAAAACGTATATTGCGAAAGGCATGTTTACTTGTAAGTGTAACAGGGTGACGACAAACTTGTGTGCTGATTTGAACTGAAAATTTAAGATTGTGAGTGCTAAATTGTATCTTGGAAAACAAGCAAGAGCAACATGTATGCATCACAATTCACATCACCACCTTTAAATTTGTGACTCCAGTTGTCACGTAGTTTTGGAGGAGCCGTGAATTTAAATCATGCCATATATATGTCTTATGAACTTCTTATGGAAGATTCTGGTCTGTGGACGAATGACAATAACGAACGTAATTTGAAAACAACTCTAATAACTTCGACGATGTTAGGTTTGATAATAAGGTCTTCTTCTTCTTTTTCCTGAAACGAGCTGACTGAATTAATGGGGTAGAGTTAAATTGAACTGAACTGAATTGAATAGAGCTGAGCTGAAGTAAACGAAGCTTAAGTAAGAGTTAAATTTGTGACGCGATGAACTAAACTAAATTGACTAAAGCTCAACTAAACTAAATAGAGTAGAGCTGAGCAGAAAATAGCTGAAATTAAGCTAGAGAGAACAAGCCGGTTTTCTAATTTTTCTTTTTTCTTTTCTTTTTCAAAATTATGTTGTTCATATTTAAAAGAGACGAGTATTTTCCTCGTCACATGCTGTTTTCCACATTATATTGAGTAAGTTTCTTGTAAAACAAATTTTAGATTAAAGAATGTACACCATTAATAACGTATGGTAAGCTAGTTACTACTAGCTTACCTTTGCCACATCATTTTTGAAAGTCACAACAAGTTTAAGTTACAATTCACTCCAATGGATTAGCTAACTTATTACTAGCTTGATTAGAACCACTTAACACACTTCTCTATTAATTTTTCAATTTCCAAATTGTCATCATAAAATTATAACTTTATTGATAAAATAATTATTTTCCAATTGATTATATTGTCATGTGGGTCCTTTTAAGCAACTAGCTCCATAGAGCTAGTAGCTCAAAAATTTTGTGGGTCTATTTGAAATGAGCTAATCTACATGGACAACGACTCCAATGATTGAGCTACTAGCTTGAAATTTTCTAAAATTGCAAGCAAGTCCTCAAGCTAAACCATTGGAGATGCTCTAAGCCAATCATGATATATAGCTAATGGAAGTTATTAGAGTGTGTTTAATAAAGTAAAGTAAATGGTTAAATCAACGACGAAGCTACGCCTGGGCCGTAGGGCCTCGGCCCGGGCTAGCTTTTAAAGAATAAATAATGAATAAGTAGGCATGTATTCATAGAAGTCACTGTGGCATAGTGGTTGAGATATCCATCTCTTGAAGAAGAGGTAATGGGTTCGACTCCTGGGAGCATAATTTTTTATTTATTTTAGGTTTATTACTTATATTTCTAGTTTTATCATCATATAGGCTATTAATAACTCGCTCGATAAACTATATAGTAAATTTGTTGGAAAAAAAAAATCAATATGTCCATCAATAATTAAACAAGAATAAATATAACTCGATAATTTGTATATTTTAAATATTAATTTAAAAAGCCTATAAAATATACATTGACGTAATGGTGCGAGACCCTTGATGAATGAGTATTATCGATGAAATTGAATTCGGCCTTGGTCCTTATTTTGTCCTAGCTTCGTCCCTGGGTTTAATGTTACCGTAATCTTTCTGTGCCACCGATTTATATACAAGTGGTGTTGTAAGGACAATTGTTATTTCTAAATTAAGTGTCAAATTAATACTTCGTATAGACTTCATTCTACCATAGACAGTAGGCATATTCTTGTATACTTGACATCTTGTAAATTAAAATCTAATCCGCATTAGCGATTTTTTCATTTTCAATTATTGATAGTGCAGATCGGAGGAGATAAATGCAAACGATATAATACCGCGTGCTCAATTTCTTTTTTAAAAAATCAAATTTATCAGGTTCGAGCCTCTCATATTCATTAACTACGCTACTGAAGACATTCTTTTTAGCTTACATTGATTGGTAGTTTGTTCATACATCAACAACATAAATTAAAGTAGTGTATATATGTACGTAAAAACGGTAAGTACGTATTGTTTAAGACATGTCAAATACTATCATATGATGGTAATAAAGATAAAATTTTTGGTATACTACAGGCAACAAAAAGAGTAATTTAATATGTATTTAACCTTCATTAAATTTAAGATGAATGGTGCAGTCTAAAATAAGAATTTGAGATGTAAAACTATAAAATCCAACTCAAAATACCGTAATCCTAATATTATAATATATAACCCTCCGGCAAACAAACGATAGTGTCAAAATGACTATATTGTTTGCCAAATAGACTGTCACTTCACTCACTTGTTTTTTTTTCTTGTTTTTTTAAAGTGCCGTCAATTTCTCAAATTTTTTATAAAAGGAGACGTATTAGCAAAGTGGATGGACACTGAACACATCTGATCTTCATGTTTACGTTATCCTAGTTTTGACATTTTACAGACTACATGGTACACAATTACAGAAATAGTACTACGTGTAAATATAGCAATGAACCAATTACCACTTACAGAAAGAGCACTAGAATTAGGAAGACAGAAAGTGCCTAAATGCTGAAACTTTCTTGCATGCCAAGCTACATTCTCGATTTCACGACAAAGCCAAAAGTTACATACATTAACCATTTTTGTTTTTATTTTAATTTTACTAAATTCCTTTGTTTGAATAACTTCTTTATATTCTCTTTTATAAACTACTTCATCCGTCCCGGTCATTTGTTTACCTTTCCTTTTGGCACAATTATTAAGAAAATGATAGGTGACCATTTGTGGTGATACTTGGTAGATGACATTTGGACAATAGCCCCATTGGGTGATCAAATTACATATAGATTACCTTACTAATTTAGAAAGGTAAACAAATGAATGAGACACCCTAAAATGAAATGGTAAACAAATGATCGGGACGGAGGGAGTACATGAGTATCTTACTGCTTAAGTTGTACGGAGTATACAAGTATTATAACGATAGTTTAATGATTAAGATGATATTTTGTGAGTATTCGTTTTTAGAAACAAGATACAGAATTACAGACGTGAGAAGCATGGTGAGACGTATGGTATATCACAATTCACAAGTTCGATGTAACTTTTGTTAGCATTTACCCATCGTTAGCGGCAAAGTAAACTACTAAAAAGGTCCGAAGGCTGATAATATTGATACACAATAGTTAATTACCCCTTCTTTCATTCATTCCATCCGGTTATTTGTTAACCTGGCCTATTCCCTATTAGCTTATCTCATTCATTTGTCTTGGGGGTAAACTAATCGATTATACCAATGACACTATAATCTATTTGTCATCTACGGAGTATTAATTACAACGATGTCGGTGGTTCTCTCCACTTAACCTGGCCTTTGCGCTTAAAGTAATGGTGAACAATTAACCAGAACTCCAGAATTGGGAGTAAATGTGTATCGAATTAAACTCACCTATTGTACTTCACTACATTACTACATTAGTGACTTTCCTCCTAAAGGTCCCCTTAAAACTAAATGATTCCGATTTACGTCTATAGTTTCAGAATTGATCACAACCTTAAACGTAGGGTTATCACTTAAGGAGTAAAAAATAAGGAAAGTAGATAAATGTAAGTTGACTTAAAAAAAAGTTGTGAGTAGTAGAAACATGCATTATTGCAAGATAATTTATTAGGACCCCTCCAACACAACTCTAAAAGCAAAGAGAAAAAGTTTATCATGCGTAAGTAGGGCAAAAGTAGTAGTTTAATTCTATTTATTTTTATTTCACTTGCCTAATTTTAATTATTATAATTAAAAGTTGGTAACATATAATATACGAGTATATTTATAAGATCGAAGAGGGAATCAAAGTAAGAAAAAGGCAAATATTACAAGGAAAGGCAGAAGACAAAATAATGTGGCCTCTGCATGCGCCTCATGTTTTTGTGCTTATATTTACCGTATCTTATTATCTTATGCTTTGTTTGTACTACTACATCATTCTCAAATCATTCATTATTAGTAAATCCTTCATCTTTTTTGGTTGTCACAAATAAAGTTTGATTGTTCTTTTAGTATGTATAATCACAGAAGAACAAAGTTCATTATTTGTCCAAATATGAATAATTAATAAGAATGCTAAAAGGACTTGTTTAAATGAAGGAAACAAAATAAGCAATAAAATTTGAAAAAGGGGAGGGTGCATATAAGACTTTTGTTATTAGAAGACCGTTAACTATAATGGAACTGGATGATCAAACTGTTAAGAACGCGAAATAATTTCTTTCAAGAAAATGTTTGCGAGGGACTTTTTTTTTTTTTAAATAATGAGATACAACATTCATAAACATAAGAAATAAGTGAAATTTCGCTAATGTGGAATTGCGAAAACACTCATAAGACCTTACCATGCCCTAATAATAATTAGCATGCAACTATATTTTCGAAGTTTGATAACTGAAGATGATATATCTGGGGTGATATACTAACCAACCAAAGAGCGACAATAACCACATACCTAACTTGTTTGTACCTAATCTAGTAATATAATTCAACAATCACTTCTATTTACAAATCATTTGTTATGTTGACGAAAAGCAAATATGATATGTGAAGAAACTTTAACTTACTATGTTATTAGGAACTTATTTTTTCATGTGGCTCGATCAAAGTCTACAAGGCAATAGTATGATCATAGAAATAGCACAGTTATACATACTTTGTCAAAAAGGGTCAACTAAGAGATCTCAAGAAAAAAATGCATCTACTAATTTCAACCCATCAGAAGTCTATGTAAGAAGAATCCAAGATTGTGTCAATACTTGGTCATCATCCAAACAATCATAAAGTTGAATGATTTTGTCACTAATTTTTATTGTGGGTAAAAATAAGTTTATTATCATATTATCTTTCTAGTCACTCTATTATACTACGGTTTGTATAATGTGACAACTTTTTAGTTAATAGTATCACTTTTTGGTAATTAGTGAGCACTTTAAAAAAAATTATTTTTTAAATAAATATTTATCAGTAAATGGTCACTATTTGTCAAGAGATGGTCACTGTTAACTGGTCGCACTATGAGACGGTTTTCGAGGAGCATTTGCGATTATGTGTCACCCTTCAAAGGTATGTAAATCCGTATATTGGGTGATTGGTCAGTTGGCAGACAAATGCTAGTGCTACGGGATCTTCTGAATTCCAAAGAGAATTAACAATGTCAAACAAAGCACGTCTCCATCTTTATATTGAAAAATATACTCCATATATATTATATACACAAACATAAAGTTTTAATCTGATAGATAAGATTAGATAACTTACTATATGATATTTGTGAATAGAAGAAAGTAGTGACTGTAAGCTTTAAGTTTTGTTTGGTCTTCTTAAGTTTAAGACGGATAATGCCCGTCTTAAATAAGAAATTAGTTTATAAGGTTTGTTTAGGGGTGTTTTGACCCGTGACTTCGTGTATACCTGTTCCTCGGAGTAACTTATACCCCCACTTTATAAAAAATTTGGTTAGTTTGTTTGTCAATTATTTTAATTATTTATTGAAGACCTTTAAAAAACTTGCATTGATTTTATTAAATGAAAATCGGATGTAACCATTTGTGGAGGTCTACAACTATTAAAATCGGGCCAAAATTTTCATTTTAATTATGCACGTATTAAAGTTTTTATTTTCTCCCATGAAAATGTTCTAAAAACATACACAAGTTTAACTAAATGAAACATGCTAAATAATTTGCACGGGTCAGCAACTATTCAACCGGGTTTAAATGAAGTAGCCCATGTAATAATAAGAAAAAATATAAACTCAAATTTAGCTGATAAGTAGTGAAAAGATTGTAGCACCACAACTACTCGGCCGATTGACACTAGATCATTATTTACGCTAATTACTATTGGAATTTATAACTCAAATTTAAAATCTTAAATATAACTTCATAACTCTAAAATTTTATATTTACAAAATTGAAACAACATACCCGTGCAATTTGTTGCACGGGTTTAAAACTAGTTTAGTTGATTAGTCGTCCAAAAAACTTGTAACCATCAATAAAATTCTTATTTACTCATCAATATACAATTTTTTGTGCCAACATGTAACCATTAAAAAACTCAAATTTGGATAATTGGGTATCTTAAAAATTAATATAGGAGTTTAAGGATATATCAAATGATTCTTAAAAATCGAGGATATATGTTAGAATTCGAAAAACACGGGGATATATAATAGAAAATCCCTTTACTTAATAACGAGAGGGGCATTGCGTAGGGCCTTGAGTGCGGTTGACGACAGCAGAGAAGTGGGGAATTGTGGTGGCCCTTGCTCGTGAGTCTTGAAGCCTTTGTGGCTTTCTGCCATATTACGGATTATTAAATAAATAATTTAATTTTTTTTTATTCATCAAAAAATAAATTATTATTATATTTTATTTCCCTTCTTTTGGAGCGGGCCTCTTGCCATTCCTCACCTTCGTGGCTATGCGGCTATGCCCACATGACTTCCCTTTCCTATTTTACGTGCTCTCTATATTTTAACACAAATTCTCATTTGTGACGGACACTATTCGTCGCAAGCTTAAGACGGATACCATATTCTCTCACAAAATACTCATCAAGGGTGAGTGGAGAAGCACATGGGGGGTGCCCACCTTGTCTCCTCTACCCATTTCCTCTCACAAAATACCCGTCGCAAGATCCGATCCGTCGCAAGCAAGACCTAGTGATATTTTAAAACATAAAGTTGTCTATAATAAAGTTTTATATTTAAAATAATACTAGACGGCAAATTAATGACATTAATACTTCTAATTAGTTAAGGAGTATAAGATATATATGTATCGGTAAAAAAGATGTGTCATTTCCACTTTTTTTACCGAGTGATCGTTTACACCAGATCTTAACTCTCTTCAACAATATATAATTATTACAAATATTCCAAAAATAAAAATAATTATCAGATAGATTTTCATAGACTCGCTTCTTTGAGTACTAAAGCAAGTTACGCTCAAGGATTTTCCAAAATACTTTATTTTTCAATAAAGTCTCGAAGTGTAGAGTTATACTCCCTCCAATCCAACCTGAACTATCCATTTACTTTTTAAAGGTCAAAATTTCAAAACTTTGACCGTTTATAGATGGTAATATATAAAACTTTGAAAGACGGAAGTAATATATTTGGTTTTTGTCACGAAAATATCTTTCATAAAAGTATATTTTTTTGTAAAATAATTCTATATATAAAGGAAGAAAAACGCGGTCAAAGCGTTGTCTCGAACACCACCCAAAAGCAAATGAGTAGTTTGGATTGGATTGGAGAGAGTATTTATCTTCGTATTTTTTATTAATATTTGATTTGAAATTTGGTAAGGCATTACGGGGTATATTCCAACTTAAAAACATTTGTCAATTTAGTTAAAAGGAAAATTGCTTTACTTGTTTATTTTTTTTTGTAAACCATTCGATTTAATCCAAATTTGAGTCGAGTAAGATCACTATGGCGGTAAAGTTCTCCCTCATGAATTTTAACACTAGTGCATTTTTAGGGCTCGAACACCATACTTATGGTTAATTTGGAATAAAATGAAATGAGAAGTCGGTCTAAAATGTGTAATAGTGCGCAAAGACAAATGAGAAAAGGGTAGGAAAGATGAGAAAAGCAAATGGGGCGTGTGGGTTTGGGCGTGAAGAGGAAGAAAACATAGTTATAGAAATAAGAGAGTAAGTGCGGGAAACGTACAACGTTGGCGTAACGGACTTAAGTATTTTGGTCCGGCTTTGTCTAGACAAGTTTCCTCACGCCCATCTCTCCTTTCCCTTTCTTCCTCTCCCATGCGCTCTTCTTCCTATTTTACTCTCTTTCTCCTTTCCATTTCTCTACTTTCAGCTATCTACACATCTAATTCCTCATGTCTTTCCAATAAATAGGAGACTTGTTTTGGTTTCTACTACATACGGAGTAGAGGAAAGTTTACGAGTAATTTTCATGATTACGAGGTTTTTTTAGAGACAAATATTAAGAGTTCCCCCAGTTTAATTAAAAGGAAAAAAAGAAAATACTTGCGATTGGGTTGTATTGGACCAAACACATCCAACTGACGCGCAAAACTTGGCTATTGATCAGATGAGATCACAACGACTTAAGTTAATATCAACATCCTAAGATAGCTGAATTTTTCTGATAAGTCGATTTGATGTAAAACATACCAAACTATTTTACTTTTTCAAAGATATAAATTTGCAGCGGAACTAAATTGTGTTTTTGTGGTTTTTTTGTATGTGTTTCAACGGAAAAAAAAAAATATGAATTAGCAAAGACAATCTCGCAAGATCACTCAACTAAGACTTGAATTAATCAAGTGATCTCGCAAGACAACTTGACCAACTCGTGTATGATCTTTCAACCTCGCAAGATATCAAGAACACACGAATTCAACCTCGCAAGGAAGAATGTTTATTGTTTCCCTATCGCAAGAAGTAAATAATAGAACTTAAAGCTCGCAAGTTAATAAGAACAAACAAATAATAACTTGAATTCAATTCTCAATTGTGTATTTATTACAATGCATAAGACTCCTTATTTATACTACTACTAATTACCATAAACTAACTAGATAGAAATTAGGAAATAATGTGAACACTACCTTATTAGGAAATAAGATTATCACACTACTTTATTCAAATTAGGAAACTAATAACTAGACTCAATTTAGAAAAGTACTAAGTTCATCCATCCTTTCCACCTTGTGATCACATCCTTGCATTGTTGAATGTCCGTCGATGAACAATCACCCGCATAAGATTTGGACAGCTTGACTTAAAACGACCATATCTCCTTCATTACATAACCAAATAACGCATGTGACCACTTGTTGGAAAGCTACCAACATGAACTTTCCTCTCAAGAGATAATTTTATCAAAATCACCTATGTATTTTTTTTATATTTAGCTCCCAAGTTAAGTGAACCAATCTCGAATGTCATGAGTGACTTGATCTTGAGTTTTGAACATATACTCATGTCCCTCATGTATCACGATTCAAGTTTAATTCAGCCATTGAGGTAACTATCAAGTTAGCCAATTAGAGACAAATCCATGTCCTTTAACGTTTGTAGTACTCCGTAATTGAATAAAATGATTGTCAGGTCGAGGCAGTATCGCATGACACAAGTTATTCACAATCGATTTTGGCTTAACTTGCTTTGCCTCTTATATCTCACTATTTTAGGGCCTATGTATCTGCATCCAAGCAGTAACTCACTTAGGTCTTGACAATACACTTAAATCCAAGGCTTTAAAGTAGGATTGTAAATAGTAAGACTATGTATCTGCATTCAATAGGTTCGTTTATTATAAAAGGTGGTCTCAGATGAAGCAACAAAATTGTGTATTTCCACGTAGATGTTTGCAAGACGAAGTATAGTTAAGGGTGGGTCAAATATTTTTGCTACTTAAAGAAGACAAACAAAGTAAAAAAGAGCAGTCAAATTTGGGGTAAAACCCAATTAACACTAATAATCTATCTCGATCAGATGAATCACTAACAACAATGTATGTTAGTGCTCTTACATTTGTTTTATATTTTGTGTTGGAGGCTCCGAATAAAATATTTAATAACACGTGAAATCTCGATCATCTCAAAACATTCTATAGAAGTGCTTCGAGAACTTTGTATGAGTATTTATTATACATTTTTAATACAAATTATCTGATTAAAGATGAGCATATTCGTTTTCAATGAATACAAGTCGAATCTCTTCTCACAAAGAGGCAAGTGAGGAACTAAATAGATCTCCACTTGCTCTCCCATTTGCCTGTGAAAGGAGACTAGACCCGTCATTGAATACAAACATACTCAATCTTCAATGAGAATTTATGTTTTAAATAAGGCAGTCTTATTTTGCAAGAAAGTCTTTTTTTCTAAAAAAATTATACATTTATTGTTATCTTTAAAAGAGTGATTTTTATACAAAGGGATCGTCTTATTGGTAATTATGTTATCGTCCTCATATTTAGACTAAAAATCCTTATCTTGATCCAAATTTTGATGCATTTATATGTTTGTTTTATGATTAAATTGCATAGATTTGGTGAGTTTTTGAAGAATTTCGCGCATTTCTATGAAACATCGGACACCATGGGAAGGCCAACACTCATCTCGAGCCAAAGGACTCTCTTTTCGGCCTTTATCGGGAGTATAAAGATCAGTTAAGGCGCAACTTGACTCTAGCTAGCCGGTACATCTCAATACTCCTATGGGCGTATCTCTCCAGTCGGGTGTAACTCCCCTCCACCGAGTTTAACTCATACACGATTGGCGTATTGGATACGCCCGACAGGGTCAATTTGGGCCTTAATCAGTTTTAAGCTTTGTCATTTTATTTTTGGCCTAAAATAAATAGACAAACCCTCGTTTTAGATAGAGATGATTTATGGTAGTGATTTGAAAGTATTGGATGTTCGGCTTTATCAAGTTATTTAATCTAATCTTATTCTTATTTCTTTCATCTAATTAGTTGGTAGTTTTTACTTCCCTCTTTATTTATCGTAATGTTTAGGTATTTCATTTTCTTGTTAGTTTTGAATAACTAGTTTACTTGTTAAACTTTTAAGCTTGATCTACATTTAATCTTAACGTAATTAATCTCTCCATACATTATTAGTTACTCATCGTCGGTTTACTTATAAAAACCAATCTCACATAATGAGGAATGTTAGAATGTCATGAGTAGTGAGTAAGGGTCCGATTAAGTCTAATAATGAGTTTAATTTGATAACTACTCCAATTGGCAAGTTGTGGTATGTGGAAAGTCGTTTTTGGTAAAGTGTTTTCCATTATCCCTTGTTGAACCTTACCTTTCTTAATTGGCTGTCAATGAAAGTTGGGCTAGTTAGGGTGGTTATATGGGTAGGCTTGGGAGTCACCTCTAATTGGGTTATTTATGTAGTGAGACCCTCCTAAAGAGACTCTACAACTAAATTATGGACTTCATGCATGTGAGTGGGAGAGATCTTAGTTGGGACCAATAACATTGGCCTAAAATGCATTAGACTCGGTTAGGGTTATTCATGGGAGACATTTGTCTACCCACGAGACTTCCTATACACAAGAGGGTTAGGTAGTTAGACTAGATAGCGTTTGTCTCACTGGAACCCATAATTCACGACTTGTTGATAGACTTATTGCCTATATACAACCTAAGACTAAAGACTTGATCGGATCGTAGACCTCTTAAAGTCTTAATCCTTGAATTAATCTCACATTTACCTAGCTTAATCATTTAGCTTGCATTTGTAAGTTGAAAGGGCGTCGAGTGCGCTAATACTCATGCGGATATTAGTAGCACAATACTTAATTGGTGCTTATATCATGCACTTACTTTTAGATTACTGGTCTTACACCGTCTCGCTTTTAGTCTTAATTACTTATACTTACTCGAATACGATTAAGAGATAAGTATATTTTGATAACACTATATTTTACTTGTTTTGACCCCATTTCCTCTTATCAAGTTAGTTTAATTCACCCATTTTAGTCTTATATAGCACACTAACTGATTAGTTTCAAATATTGTTAATTTATATTACTTTTTTTTTTTCAATTTGGCACTGCTCTAAGACGTCTCCTTTTGTAGGTACCAAATTGAGTGAAACCGAGTAAAAGCAATTCATATACTATACAACCAGTTGTACTATAACTGGCGATGTAGTTTATGAACTGCATAATAAAGTTTTCGAGACATGTTGTATAGATTATGAGCTATACTGTAAAATTTATGACCGCATTCAAAAAATTAACTTTCAAGCAAGCTCAGAAAAAATAAAAATAAGCTCGATTAAATATATATAGATTGTACAATGCTATTATTCAACTAGAGGTATAATCTTATTTGTGAGTAAAAAGGAGTCTGAGTTACAGCATATAAAATGGAGCAGTCCGAAAATAGTTCTACAGTTGGGCTAAAACACTTGGGCCTCGGTGCATTGTTTGTAATGCTGCTTGCTTACTCTTCACGTGGGTTTTAATAGCAAAGAAACCAAGCAAGTGCAAAAGTCCAATTTTGGCCCTTAAAACAAAATAGAAATCAAGTACAAAGGATGAAAGTTGGCCTCATTGCTTTGTTTATCATGGAGGAACCATGTGGGCTTTCGCTAGCAATGGATCTTAAAGTTGTCACCATTCCATACAACAATATAATATTCCTCCTTATTTAATCTATTTTTCTCTATTTCATATTTAGTTCATTCATATTTTCTTCCATATTTTCATTGTTAGAGAGTGACTTTGTGTTTTGTATGGTCTATATTTAATTGTATGTGAAATTAAGTGTTTTGTGTGAGCTATATTCATTTTCCTAATCCAAAAACCCAAATAAAAGGGGAAGATTACACAGAATAGGAGGGAGTATAATATTAAAAGTTCATTTTTAAAAATTTGTTACATATCAATAACGAAAAATAATCCCGTGCATTTTTTACACGACTTAAATTAATAGTTATTTATTGTTTTTTGCACAAATACCAAGAAAAACAAAATGTATATTTTTGGCCATAAAAAACACATAACTCACTTGTACATGAGAATTACCCCAAAAATTTATCCAAAATGAAAATAAATAATTAGTGACTGACGCTCTCTAAAATAGAAATAAATAATTTATCAATTAAACGGAGGAGTATGATACTACGTAAATAAGTAGAAATTTGTCACCATGAATAACAAATAGGGAAAACAATGCGCCAAAATTGCAAAAAATACCCCATTAGCATGGGGCAATTAATGATAAACTTTTGAAATTCAGTTGGTCTTTCTTCAGATAATCATTTTCGTCTGAAATAATAAGACATGATTTAAATACCATTTTACAGATAAATATGATCGGTTTCCAAAATAAAAAGTTACAATGGTAACAGTAGTTATATTATCATAGTTATATTAATTATAAATTATCACAAAATCCCGTCTATTATAAAATACCGTCGTGCCGGCCCTAAGGGGTGTTTAGGTGGGCAAATGACAAGGGCCCAATATTGGGAAGGGCCCAATGTAAAAAAAAAATAAAAAAAATTGAAAATCAAGAAGTCTGAAACGTGGAGGTGGAAAAGTGTAGCACGAGGTTAGTAAAAAAACAACTTTTTGATATTCTTTTTCCTTATTTCACTACTCTTCTTTTTCCTTTTCCTTCATTATTACTTTGCAGGTTAACTTTTTTTTTTCTTCAAATCCCAAAAACTAAAAAACAATTTTACTTAACAATTTTTTAGGGTTCTTCAAAGATCAATATTTTCATTTTTTAAAATTAATTTTTTGAAAAAGTTGAGTATTGCCCTTTTGCTCGTTATTCGACATATCGTCGCCTCAATCAGTCAAGGAATTAGGGACTAAAGGCGTTCTAATTCTTTTTCTTTATCATTTTTTATTTATTTATTTATTTTAATTTTTGATTGTTGCTGCGTTTTATGTTTTGTAGTTTATGGTATTTTTTTTGTTGATTATTAAAGTGGTTGTTAGTGTGTTTTGTGTTGCGGACTTGCGGTTGTATCGTTTTTGTTTGTGAATTATTATTATTAATTTCTTTGTTTGTCATTTATGAATTTGAGATTCTTATTTGTTTTTGTAGTCTAATTTGCTAATTGATATGTCAAATGTATCCAACACTTTTAGTGATATTATTTATGAGACAATCACGCATAAATTAATTGAAATAAAATTTTTTAAAGGGCCCCATTTTCGAATTTTGCTTAGGGTCTTGAATTGTTCGGGACCGGTCCTGCGTATTACTGAGATCGGATTTTGCCTTCCAAATAAAGGAATTACGGTTTCCCCCCGACGTGCGGGGGCGAGCAAAGCATATACTTCCTCCATTCAACTCCACTCTACCACTTTTTTTTTTGTACACTATTCACAAGCGATCATATAATTGCAATTTTCTCTCAATATATAAGTAAAAAATATATTCATGTGTGATCTTGTTTGATTCGTCTTTACGAGTACATTATTAATATCTAACTTTTATAATTTTTGCAAACACGTAGCTAACGATATTTACCGTGTAAAACCCGTCTCGGCAAATGTGAAAATTTTTTTTGGTAGAGTGGAGTTGAATGGAGGAAGTAGTTCCGTAAGCTCACGTGGTGTCACGTTTGTATCTCGACTTATCTGATGGTGAAAAAATGCAGCTTAAAGTTGGAGCATAACTAAGGATTGACGCCACGTGGGATTGAGCACCGTCAGATGTAATAATCTGACATCAGCTTAAACACGCACATGTGAAAGAGTGAAGGACCACTAAGGAGGCTCTCTATACTGACACTTTTCTCAGCCTATCACGTGCCCTTTACTTATTACACTTCTTAAACCATCCCTCCTAGTCCTATACTCCTATGAGTCCTATCCTTGTTTTGTCCTCCCCTTGTGGAGCTCCTAAAAGGTCACTCATCCACTAACCCGACTCAGTAATAGAATATAATTATTATATATGTGACTCAACTATTACCCTTAAGATTTTTAATTGAGATGGTTCATCTTTCATAATATCAGAGTCAATAAGACCAAATATTACCCTGCCAGCCCCCAATATCTTACAACCTCACAAAGTGAAAACTCTTCACATGGTACGAGGGGTCTGTGCACTAGCCGCTCTTCAAGCCTAATGAACATTCGAGTGAGAGGCCATAATAGAATATAACTACAATATATGAGCATCAACCTTCACCTTAAGGTCTTTGGTTGAGATAATTCATCTTTCATCCACTACAACAAGTTTTTTTATGACGGGACGACCCGTCACAATATTAAGACGGGTCAAGCCCCCCTCACAAAGAGCAAGTGGGAAAATCCATTTGATCCCCACTTGTCCCCTCACTTGATCTTTGTGAGAGGGCTAGCCCCGTCTTAAGCTTGAGACGAGTCATCCCGTCTCAAGTAAGACTTGCTGACTCCACTACCTAAGTTGACTCGGAAATGACCCGACCCGGTTGACTCGAAACGGACCCGACAACAAACCCGAAACCCGAAATGACCCAACCCGGCCCGAATTAACCCGAAATCAACGAGAGACCCAAACTGGCCCGACCCCGACCCGATTGACCCGTTTTCCAGGTCTATGGGTCATATTAGAATTGTGATAGACTTAGAGTTAATTATCATAATTACGCATGATTTAATAATCGACTCCATTAGAGTTGCCCTGGGTTTGTATACATTGCTCATCAGGCGGCCAATGATTTTCGGAAGCCCTGTTCTAAAATTTATCTAGAGGCCCCAAATATTATAATTGTGAAAAAGAAGTTAATTTAATAGTTTTATTTATTTCATCATTTTGAATTTTATTATTTTTATGTTTTTGCAATTACAAAATTGTCATATGTCCTCTCCGTTGTCACTTTTATCTAAGAAAATATTATAGGCCTAAAAGTGTTCGAAATAGTAGCGTATTAAATAATACTCTCTCCATTCAACTCCGCTTGACACTTTTTGTTTTTCACGTTCCTCAACTCGTGATTTGCTTCGTAATATCTTTAGCTACGTATTTGTAAAGTTTATAAAAGTTAGATAATTTTAATATATTTTTTTAAGACGAATCAAATAAGATCTAACATGAATGTATTTTCTTATAGATTAGACGGAAATTGAAAGTCTTCTTACTTGTGAAATAGTGTCAAACTTAAAAGTGAACTATGTCAAGTGGAGGTGAATGAAGCGAGTAGTAAGCAAACATTTTATATAAAATTTACTTGAATATATGTACATCACAATACTATTGGTCTAGTGATATTTGAAAATTGCATTAGACACTTGTGGAGAAATTGGTCCAAGGATTGATTCCCCACTAGCTCAGTTTTTGAGTATTTAGGGGGCTTTTGGTTTGCATTAGGGAAAGGGAAAGGAAATCAGTAAGGGAAACAAGTGGAAAGGGATAGGATTACCCATAACTTTCTAACTTGTTTGGTTCATCCATCAAAGGGAATAATACCAACTACAACTACCACTCAATTCAACCTCAACCACCGACAACCATGCAAACAGTCAAGACTACCAGTCTACCACCCACCCCCACCCTCGTCAGTCAACATCACTGACAAACCTGCCCCATTGCCGACGTCACCGGCGAACCTGCCACCCTGGTTCGTCGTTCAGCCGTTGTGCCCTTTTTCGAAACCACCACAACTAACCCCTAAATAACCTCCCCCACCATCAAAATCCCCTCTCCCACACTTATAAACACTAGTGTTTATAGGTGTTTATAGGAGTGGGAGAGAGGATTTTGATGGCGGGGGAGTTTTTTTAGGGGTTAGTTGTGGTGGTTATGGTGGTAGAGAGGGAGGTTTCAAATCCGGAACGGAGAAACTTGGCTATGGTAGCCGGAGATGACGGTTCGACGCCGGTGGAAGGGTGGTGGGGGCGGCGACTGGAAGTTAGAGGGGAGTCAGTGGCCGGCGACATGGAGGTAGTGGTGATCGGAGACTAATACGTGGGGTCAATGATGATAAGTGTTGGTGGTTGGTGTGGGTGATGGGTAATGGGTAATGAAATCTCATTACCTTGGGGGTGAAGGGTAAGGATGTAGAGGGAGTTGGGTGTAAAGGAGGGAATGAAATTCCCTTTGTTTGTGTGAAACAAACATCAACAAAGGTAATCATTGACTTTAATTCCTTTCCTTTCCCTTTAAACCCCCAACCAAACAGCCCCTTAGTATTTTAGAGCATAATAATTAAAGCTCAATAAAATATCTTCATTAAACCAAAAAAAGCTTACACGAGGTTTTGAACTCAAGGTGTTTATGTACGCAACACTCAATTAAACCACTCTGCCACATTCATATAATGCAAATAGACCAGTTATCTATGTTATATATTAAATCCTAAAATCAAGGAACTTTCATGTAATTAAATAAAGTTATACAAATTAATTATACTATATAGTTTTTAATCTATAGCGTTGCATGATAGACCTGATCAAGGGATTTCAATGTAAATATTATATAATTTTGGTTGAAGTATAAATTTAGGATATATCAAAATATGGTGATTTTCCTTAAAATAAATATGCACTACTTATGGTATTAATTGGTAGCATAGAATCTTCATTCTATTAAAACAAGAACATTTAAAGCCACCACATTGATCCACCTCATTATGTTAGTTTTTTTGTCTTTATTCTTTTTTCCGCATTTTATTTATTAGTTTGCTTTTTCACATTAAAGAAATACAATAATTTGAACATGCAACTTTTTAATAATCCTAAATTATGAATTAAAACTTTACATTAATAATAAATTACACTGCTATGTCAAAAATCCTGAAAATTAATAATTTAAAATTACAATTAACAAAAAATTACTCAATTATATAATTTCACTTTACACCGTTTTACTAAAGCAAAAAATAAAATACAATAAATGAGTTTATAAGAACCCACCGCTTTAGTTAGATAATTTAAAAATCAGTCAGTTAATAACTACTGTATCAGAGAATTTTGGTGATATCATTCTAATTTGTAAAATATCAACATTAATTACTGAATGCAGGCATTATCAAATCATTTAACCGTTAATCCATGAAGTACAATATGGATCTAGAATGTCCCATATCAAAATAAAATTTGAAAAAAATATTAAACCCCACAAAAATTACACTCTTTTGAACTTATCTTCTTTAATTTGGTTATAGAAAAATACCAAATTTATTAGATATGGATTCTTTTGAACTTTCTAATAAATTAAGCATATAGTAGTACATAAAAATTACGAGCATAAAACCTTTAAAAAATTACATTTTCGATAAATTTAATTATTAGAACTTATCTAATAAATTTATCGAAGATGCTTAAAAAAATTCTTCTGAACTTATCTATTAAATTAGTCATATGGTGGTACATATGGATCTCAGTAAGTCCTGCTTAAGACGGTACTATTCGTCTTAAATTTAACACGGGTCAAACAAAACTATATAGTGGTAATAAAGACAAAACTTTTCGTATTTTTCAGGGAACACATGGGATGATTTGATTTGTTTTTGACCCGTGTTAAGTTTAAGAAGGATAAATGTCCGTCTTAAATAGAATTTGTGATGGATTATTTGAAATGTTTGGGCTTTTTTTATTCCTCAGTTCGGCCTACTTAAAAAAATAGATTGTAACCGTATAATTACAAACCCATCCAACTAACATGAGCCGAAATCATGTCGCTAAAGGTTGCTAAGTTAAAATGTGTAAATGTGAAATAATCATGTTATTTTCATTTCGCCGATGTTGCATGCAACGATATTGCTTATTTTCTTCATTTTTCGGATTATTTTATAGTACGAAATATCAAACATACATACCTTAAATTGAAAAAAAAATTAAACTATGAACAAGTTGTCAAGTTATATTAATTTATTATCCATATTATGTTTTTTATTTTATAATTGATAAGAGTCTACAATCAGTACGGTTTGTGAAATAAGTCAATAATTATTGTCTAATACTCAAGTTCTCTACTCCCAGATATTACAAACTTTTCTCTGTCGTATTTCATACAATGTTTTACAAAGTAATGATGTTTACACAAAATATACTATAATTTGTAAGTTTATTAGATTTTTTCTACTATTTTAATTGATACGAAGTATTGTTCGAAGTTTAAATTTTAGTTAACAGTTATTGAAATTTTATATCAATTTATGCATTAAATCGAATATTTTCTATACAAGTTTAATACCAAACCCGTGCAATTTTGCACGGGGATAAAACTAGTATACATTAAATTAAAAATTTATAATTATTTAACTTACACATAATGTTTTGGAAACTATTAAAAGGTAAATAAATCAAGTTAGTTTTACAAAAGATATAATATTGCATAATTCTTTTAAATTGATTTAACATATATGTAATATATTTATATAAATATATGAGTCTCTTAAAACTGCATGTATACTGATTGCATGTTTAATCATCAGCTAATCAAATTATAGTAATCACTCAGCTCAATAGTCAAAGTAACAATATTAGAATCGGGAGTAATAAAAGTAATAGAACAATAACGGGAGTAGTGAAATTTTCAATATTAATGCGTCATTAGTGAAAGTATCAATAATTACGGCAGGAGTAGTGAAAATAACAATAATTACGATGGGAGCAGTGAAAATAACAATAGTAATAACGAATGTAATAAAAGAAACATTACTAACAATAAAAAAAGTATATATGAACAATTAACCGACCAATTGATTAAAGTAAAATATTAATAGTGAGAGTAATGAATTGTCTAATAACTTATTTTATCGTAATTTTAAGATATGTCATAAGAAAATATATTAACGATAAATTTATGAGTTATCCAACTTTAAAGTATATTTAATTAAAATAAATTTTAATGATAAATATAGGTAGCCCGAGCGGAGCCGGGCACCAATACTAGTTAAGTTATAAAATATGAGGCCCTCTAATTGGAACCCCGATTCCAAGAAGCGAATATAACCTCCTATGGGCCGCCCATGTAGCTCATTGGATTAATCAATCAGACAAGCAATTCTAAACAATCATCAAAACAACATTGTTTTAACATGGTATTAGACCCAAAACCCTAACTTAAAACCACTACGAAAATTATATGATTCGCCGTCAAGCCTTGTGACGAGTGCCCACCCGAGCCACCGAAGCTCGATTTCTCTAACCGATATTTCCTTGGTTCCCATGATGTTCCAAGTGCCAAAATTTCAAATGTTGGTCTTTGTCGAGATAATTACGCGATTGGAAAAATTCGATGAAAATGTCCTAGAAGTCCCGTTGAAAATTCGGTTTTATTGATGGCAAGATCAAAAAGCCAATTGATAAATTTTATCTCGAAAATTGGGAGGTTGTTCATTGTACTATAATTCAATGGATTCTAAATACCATTGATCCATCGATCCTGGATACCGTTTCCTACGTCAAAGATCCCATGGTTCTTTGGTCCGACTTAGCGTCACGGTGTGCGGTCATCGATGGCACGAAGATTTATGGTCTCAAAACAGAATTGCAGCAAAACAAAGGTATGGATGTTACAACTTACTTTGGTAAAATGAAATCCCTTTGGGACTCCATTGTCGTTCACGAATCGCCTTTTGCTTGTAAATGCGGTAAGTGTGAATGTCAGATTGGACCCGTTGTGATTAAGCGGCTTGATAATGAACAATTACATCAACTTTTTATGGGCTTTGCCTACCCTTAAGTGACTTTATGGTGATATCCGGCCTCAACAATTTCTACTCGACCCCTTGCCTACCCTTAATCGGGCGTACCATGTTGTTCTACAAAACGAACGTTTGTGCGAGTCTGAGCTTGATGTGTTTGAGGTTGTCGCGTTTGCTACGCCAGCCACAACTCGTCCTTTGGTTGACTAGTGCGCCTTACGTGACAAAAAGCGTGATGAACGACGTCAGTTTTATTACTCTCATTGTGATACTCGCGGTCATGATATATTAAGACTCATAAATTTCCCGAAAGGTGGGGAGATAGGCCGTCCACCTTGGTCGATCTCCGTCGTGCTCAAACAAGGGGTATGCATGGCTCTGGCTCGGGGTCTACCGGTGTCGGTTCTGCCTATGCTTCCGCTGGTCCTGTTACTGGTCGTGGTGGAGCAGACGTTGTTCACGCTAATGTCGTGACTTCTGGGGTTTATACAAATTCTGTTCTTATTTCCGATGGTCTGAGCGGTATGTATAATATAAGCTAAAGCGTGAGCAACGCATTTGTCGACGCAACTAGTAAACGACTAAACGATAAAGACAAAAGAATCAGGAGTTATTGAACAACTGCCACCACCTGCTAATGTAAAAGGAATCAGGAGTTTCCTTGGCCACGCCGGTTTCTACCGACGATTTATTAAAGATTTTTCAAAATTAGCCAAGCCCCTGACTGAGCTTCTTTTTAAGGATGCACCTTTTAATTTCACAAAGGAATGCCTTGAGGCATTCAACAAAATCAAACGTGCTTTAATCACCGCACCTATAATCCAGTCACCTGATTGGAATCTTCCGTTTGAACTTATGTGCGATGCGAGTGATTATGCCGTAGGAGTTGTTTTGGGACAAAGAAAGGAAAAGTTCCTTCATGCAATTTACTATGCTAGTAAAACCTTAGATCCTGCCCAAATCAACTATGCCACCACTGAAAAAGAACTTCTTGCCATTGTTTACGCCTTAGACAAATTCCGTTCATACCTTATAGGATCGAAAGTCATTGTTTACACTGACCATGCTGCTTTGTGATAAGTGAATATTTGTATGGTTTTAACCCCCAATTTAGCTTAGTTTTGTATGTCATTTGTGCTTTGTTAAGCCACTTTATGAGCTAATATCGTCTTTTAGGCGAATTCCTATGTTCTAACGTGTTTTGTAGGGAAAATGACGTTTCTACGCCCTTTTTCTATATTCCCGAGCATTTGCCTAGAATCCGACGATTCGAAGAAGCAAGCTCGACCATATCAAAGGCATTTCAAGAAGGTTCACTAATTCGAAAGAGAGAAGAAGTAAAGACGGTTTTGTAGTTGTCGGAAGATCAATCATTTAGGCGGAAGAATTCATCGCTTTACATCAAACCCTATCAACAAACCCGACTCAAGAGGTCAAGGGGGATGTTGGAAGTCAAGTCAAAGCAAAGGGAGATGAAGAGTTAGTCAAGAGCTTCCAGAAGACGACTTACCCGATCGGGTAAGTGTGTACCCGATCGGGTAAGTGTGCTGATCCGAGCATGACGGCTTCTTCATCCTATTTTTGTCCTATGTGTTTAATGCCCGACCTCTTCTCCACGAAACCCTAATACTATAAATAGATGCTCTAGCCCCTCATATCATATCATCTCATCTCACACAATCTCTTCACACAACATCTCTTCTCTTCTTACATTTCTCTTTAGTTTAGTTCTTCTTCTTTCTTAGTTTAGTTTAGTTTTAGTTTTCTCTAGTTTAGTTTAGTCTAGTTCTAAGTTTTCTTCAATTGTAGTTGTTCTAGTTGTAATTGGAACTCAAGTTTTCGGGTTTGTATTTCCTATTCAAGTTCTTATTCCATTTCAATCTTTGCTCATCCTTTTCGGTAATCTTTATTCTCGTCTTTACATTATAGTTTCATTTTCTTTTAGTATTTCCTTTATCATGTTTGTCATTCTTAGTTTTATAATCTTAGTTTCCTTTTCATTGTTAATCATGCATAAGTAGTCACCCTTCTAGGGTGTAGGATAGCCATGTTAGATTGATTAAAAGATGTTAATTGGATAAAAGAAATTGTGCCTTTAAAACGTTGTGTCTATGCATGTTTGGATTGTAACGATAGTTATCGATTTTTGGCCAAAATCATTTGACATAGATATACGAGATTTGAATAGACAAAGCATGACATAGTGGATTAAGACCTAGTAAATCGCACTAAAAGCCTGCTAGACCATCTGATCCATGATTGTAATGAACACACCATTCTTACGAACGCTCAACGAATTATTTGCAAATCTTAAATCCAATTTCATCAATATGTTAATCTACATGTGTGAACCTACTTCCCTAGATTCTTTTCTTTATTGCATTGTTATTATTTAGTAATTAGTGACAAACATTTGCCAATCGTCCAAGGTAGAGTTCTAACCACAACTATTCACAAGTATCTCCCGTCTCCTCGAGATCGACCCCTTACTTCCCTAATTACATTAATTTGTTGTTAGCCTAGTCTGGGTTATTTATCTTTGATTAGGGTACGCGACAAACCCTGTCAAATTTTGGCGCCGTTGCCGGGGAGCACGGTTTTGTTTATTTGTGATTAGTAGAGTTTTACCTTGTCTTTTTCTTTTTTTTCTTTTGTGTCGAGGAACACTTGTTCCTTGAGATTTTTCTCACCATTTTCTTGTAGTGTAGTGACTCTTTTCAGGTAATAGGAATAATTTCTTTCAAAGGGTTTGCTTTATTTTCTCTCAATGACTATCTATTTCCAACCTCCACAATGCGAGAATGAGCCTTTCCATGAATACCTCGACCGATTTTATAGCTATTTTAGACATATTATCTCTCTTGGGTATACCCTTGATGAGACCTATATGAGGAATGTCGTGATTCATGGAATGCTCATTAAGTGTCGTAGCCTGGCTATGCAATTGAGTGCTGGAAGTTTTTATCAGAAGAGAGGAAAGGAACTTTGGATTTTCTTGGACTTTATGGCATCCCAATCTCTGGATGAAATGCACCGGCGGTTGAAAATCCAAGAGCAAATCAATGAAATCAGGGCTCAACTTCAAATACTCAAAGGGCAAAAGAAAGAACCCACGTTTAAAATTTGTAAGCCAATCAATTTCCCTTATGCTTTTTCAGCCCCCCCATGTGAGTCTATTTTCTCCTGTGCTTTTTCATGTCCCCCATGTGAGTCTAATTCTCCCCAATCCTATGAATTAATAGATGACGATGATGATGGTCCAACCTTTTCTATTGAAAGTCACTCTAGTGTCGTTCCATTTGACAATTTTGAGACCCCCATTATTGATATTAACCATATGGTAGTCGAGACTTTAGACAAGGATGTTGTTAAGCCCATTTGTGACTCCAATGGAGAGTGGTCGATCGAGTCATCAGATTTCTTTGAAAATCCTTTCGCTAAGGATATTCCAGATTTATTTGAAAATGATATTGGGTTTTGTGAACCTAGCCTTGAAATTAAGTGGGATCAACCACCCATTTTTGATTCCCAATCCTTTGATTCACCCTACCCCCAATTAGAGTCCCCTAATGATATTTTGGGAACTAATTGTTTGTTCCATGATCTTAAACATTTCACTCCATCTCTCACTGACGAGTGGAGCAGTTCAGTGGTCATCTATGAAGTTTGTCATGCGCACAATGATAAGATATATCAATTCTTACCTACAATATTTCATGCCTATATCTTGTCAATTGCTTACATATGTTTTTGTATAGCTCATGAGCAGGTATATGATCGACTTCTAATGGCATTGACATGCTTTTTAAGGCACAAAGAATGATTTTCATTAATAAAGAGTCTAGCAAGACATTTAAATTGCGCTTCTCGGGAGGCAACCCGTGTTCCTTTTCTTTTCTTTTTGCATTTTTATTTTTTGTATTCCCTTTTTCGTTGTTAGGATTTATTTTGCAGATGAAAGAAGTTTTGAAGAATCTATAAAGACCTTCCTTGTCAAGTCCAAAAGACTAGCTTGGGGGTGTCCGCGCTGACTAGTAAGCTTCACTCTTCTTTCATTTTTCCTTTACCCCATTAAGCATCTCATTGCATATTTTGTCTTTGTGCTCACATTGAGGACAATGTGATGTTTAGCTTGGGGGAGGGATTGCATTTTCCCATTTTGCATTTTAGTTGATCATTTTTCGAATTTTGAATAAAAGAAAGAGAAGATTTTTGAGAAAATTTTAAAAACAATTCTGAACACAATTGAATGCTTTTCATGCTTTGCTTGCTTGTTTACTATGCCATCATGTTACATTTCCCAAACTTAAAGCTTTCAAAAGATAATGGTTCAAGATTTATTGAATTATGTATACATGGGGAAGTCCTGTACACAGTAGGCATGGAATGAATCTATAGATGAGTACGCTTGATCTTGACATATGGCAAGTTACATATATTGTAAGGTAGAACCTCTTTAGACTGGTACATCTATAACCAGTCTCATCTAGGTGTGTGTAGTTCTCCTTGTGATGTGTGTCATGTCAAAACGCATAAGTATGGTTCTCATTTCATTTCTATAAGCATTGCATTCATGATTCACTATGATTTAAAGCCTTTTTCACTTTAATTTGCCCCTCAAAATAAGCCCCTTCATACAAATGCTTCACAAAATAATAGCTACATACAAAAACTGCATACCTTTTGAGCTAGTAGCTAGACTATGGTGTGTGGGTGCTCTTTTGAGAAGACTTGTTCTTATATGACAAAGTGAATTTGGGAGAACGAAAAATGTTCAAGAAGCAATGTTATGTTCAGAAAAGAAAAGAAATGAAATAGAAAAAAAGAGAAAAGAAATTGAAAAAGAAATAAAAAAAAAAAGAAATAAGAGAATAAGTTGTGAGTATCTCCTAAGAAATGTCAATTCAATCAATAGAAGGAGTTTACCCTTGTGTTTCGAGTGTAATAAGCCAAATTGTTGCTTCTGGCTTCGTTATTTGTCTTTTGGGAATTAATCGAAAGTTTAGATTGAGTATTCATTTATCATTGGTCAGTTGCTAGCTCACTCTAAACTTGACATGACCATAACTATTTGTCCACCTTTCACCCATTTCCCAAAGCCTTCTTCTTATTTTTCGGCTTCTTTTCTATGTGCATTGTGATCTTTGACTTGTGTTTTGAATTGTTTACCATATTAGACTGCGGACACATTTTCATGAGTCGTAGATAGGTGAGTGTCTCAAAAACATCTACACATAAAGAAATCACCTTTTACATACATGAGTGTTCGAGTGTGCCGTGAGAGTCCATTTGTCAAAAGATCATGCAAGAGCCGAAAATCTATAGTGAAATTCTTTGTGCTACGCCGTTATGTAAATCTCAGCCATGTTTATGTATCATTCTTGCCCACGTTGTTTTTTGGGTTATGATTCATTATGTTTCCAAAGCTTTATGTTGAGATTTGTTTCTTGATGGTGTAGTAGCCAATGCTTGCAGCCCTTGTCCTGGTATTGTTTGTTGTGTTTGCTTGAGGACAAGCAAAGGTTTAGCTTGGGGGAGTTTGATAAGTGAATATTTGTATGGTTTTAACCCCCAATTTAGCTCAGTTTTGTATGTCATTTGTGCTTTGTTAAGCCATTTTATGAGCTAATATCGTCTTCTAGGCGAATTCCTATGTTCTAACGTGTTTTGTAGGGAAAGTGACGTTTCTACGCCCTTTTTCTATATTCCCGAGCATTTGCCTAGAACCCGACGATTCGAAGAAGCAAGCTCGACCATATCAAAGGCATTTTCAAGAAGGTTCACTAATTCGAAAGAGAGAAGAAGTAAAGACGGTTTCGTAGTTGTCGGAAGATCAATCATTTAGGCGGAAGAATTCATCGCTTTACATCAAACCCTATCAACAAACCCGACTCAACAGGTCAAGGGGGATGTTGGAAGTCAAGTCAAAGCAAAGGGAGATGAAGAGTTAGTCAAGAGCTTCCAGAAGACGACTTACCCGATCGGGTATGTGTGCTGCTTCGAGCATTGTGGCTCCTTCATCCTATTTTTGACCTATGTGTTTAATGCCCGACCTCTTCTCCACGAAACCCTAATACTATAAATAGATGCTCTAGCCCTCATATCATATCATCCATCTCTTCACACAACATCTCTTCTCTTCTCTCTTTAGTTTAGTTCTTCTTTTTTCTTAGTTTTCTCTAGTTTAGTTTAGTGTAGTTCTAAGTTTTCTTCAATTGTAGTTGTTCTAGTTGTAATTGGAACTCAAGTTTTCGGGTTTGCATTTCCTATTCAAGTTCTTATTCCATTTCAATCTTTGCTCATCCCTTTTCGGTAATCTTTATTCTCGTCTTTACATTATAGTTTCATTTTCTTTTAGTATTTCCTTTATCATGTTTATCATTCTTAGTTTTATAATCTTAGTTTCCTTTTCATTGTTAATCATGCATAAGTAGTCACCCTTCTAGGGTGTAGGATAGCCATGTTAGATTGATTAAAAGATGTTAATTGGATAAAAGAAATTGTGCCTTTAAAACGTTGTGTCTATGCATGTTTGGATTGTAACGATAGTTATCGATTTTTGGCCAAAATCATTTGACTAGTGTGGAATTCTTTTCCAAGGTAGATATACGAGATTTGAATAGACAAAGCATGACATAGTGGATTAAGACCTAGTAAATCGCACTAAAAGCCTGCTAGACCATCTGATCCATGATTGTAATGAACACACCATTCTTACGAACGCTCAACGAATTATTTGCAAATCTTAAATCCAATTTCATCAATATGTTAATCTACATGTGTGAACCTACTTCCCTAGATTCTTTTCTTTATTGCATTGTTATTATTTAGTAATTAGTGACAAACATTTGCCAATCGTCCAAGGTAGAGTTCTAACCACAACTATTCACAAGTATCTCCCGTCTCCCCGAGATCGACCCCTTACTTCCCTAATTACATTAATTTGTTGTTAGCCTAGTCTGGGTTATTTATCTTTGATTAGGGTACGCGACAAACCCTGTCACTTTGAAATATCTGCTTTCAAAGAAAGAGGCAAAACCTCGGCTTATCCGATGGATCTTACTTCTTCAAGAATTTGATCTAGAGATCCGGGATAAGAAAGGAGCAGAAAATGTAGTTGCTGACCATCTCTCAAGGATAAGAGTAACTGAAATAGGATTACCAACGCCAATTAATGATTCGTTTGCTGATGATTCATTAATGGCAATTGTTGACTCTTCTCCTTGGTATGCTGATAGGGCTAATTTTCTTGTCAGTTGTCAGCTACCTTCTGACCTTTCTTATAACCAAAGAAAGAGATTTTTGCATGATGCAAAATTCTTTGTTTGGGATGACCCTTATCTTTTCAAACAGTGTTCAGATGGTCTTTATAGACGATGTATCCCCCAGTGGGAAGTTAAAGGAGTTTTAGAAGGATGCCACTCATCTGCTTATGGTGGACATTATGGTCCGTCCAAGACCGTAGCCAAAGTCTTACAATCCGGGTTTTTCTGGCACTCGATGTTTAAAGATTCCAAAGACTTTGTTATGCCTTGTGACACTTGTCAAGGAATGGGTCAAATATCCAAGAGACATGAAATGCCTCAAAATGGCATATTAGAAGTTGAAATATTTGATGTCTGGGGTATTGACTATCAAGGACCATTTTCTTCTTCTAACGGAAATCGTTACATCTTAGTCGCTGTCGACTATGTTTCTAAGTGGGTAGAAGCAATTGCCACTCCCACCAATGATGCTAGAGCTGTGATACGTTTGTTTAAGAAGATCATTTTTCCGCGTTTTGGTGTACACAGAGCCGTGATAAGTGATCGAAGAATTCATTTCGGAGAAAAGCAGTTAGACACTCTACTTGCCAAATATGGTGTGTATCACAGACGAGGATTAGCCTATCACCCTCAGACCAGTGGTCAAGTAGAAGTCTCAAACAGAGAGCTCAAAACGATTCTTCAGAAAGTAGTCTCAAGATCTAGAACGGATTGGAGTAATAAGCTCGATGACACCTTATGGGCTTATCGTACAGCTTTCAAAACCCCGATTGGAACATCTCCCTATCGATTGGTTTATGGAAAGGCCTGTCATCTTCCTGTCGAGTTAGAGTACAAAGCTTACTAGGCTATCAAAGAACTCAACTTAGACACTAAGCTTAGCGCTGATAGACGACTTTTGCAACTCAATGAGCTGTAAGAATTTCGTTTGCAAGCTTATGAGAACTCTAGGATCTACAAAGAGAAAACGAAGCGTTGGCACGACAAGAGGATAATTAAAAAAGAATTTAATGTCGGTGACCAAGTACTTCTTTTCAACTCCCCTCTGAAAATTTTTCCGGGAAAACTTCGATCCCGATGGTCTGGACCATTCACTGTCACATATGTGAGCAAGTATGGCTATCTGGAACTAATGACTAGCAATGGTGAGAAATTCAAAGTCAATGGACACAGACTGAAACTCTACTATAGCAATTCTATCATCGGATGCTTAGATATTGTCTATATGGAGCGTCCATCCACAACCCAATGATTTCTTCGAAACATTCGTCGAGCAGGACGTTAAACAAGCGCTTCTGGGGAGGCAACCCGTGTTTTCCCTTTCTGCATTTTTATTTTTGCCTTTTCCCTTTTTACGTTGTTTTGGTAGATTTTCTTTGCAGATGAAAGAGTTTTTGAAGAATCTATGAAGACCTTCCTTGTCAAGTCCAAAAGACTAGCTTGGGGGAGTCCGCACTGACTAGTAAGCTTCATTCTTCTTTCATTTTTCCTTTCTTCCCATTAAGCATCTCATTGCATATTTTGTCTTTGTGCTCACATTGAGGACAATATGATGTTTAGTTTGGGGGAGGGATTGCATTTTCCCTTTTTGCATTTTAGTTATATTTTTCAAATTTTGAATAAGAAAGAGAAGATTTTAGAGAGAAATTTTAAAATTTTGAACATCATTGAATGCTTTTCATGCCTTGCTTGCTTGTTTATTATGCTATCATGTTACATTTCCCAAACTTAGAGCTTTCAAACCATAATGATTCAATATTCATTGAATTGTGCATACATGGGGAAGTCTTGTACACAGTAGGCATGGAATGAATCTATAGATAAGTACGCTTGATCTTGACATTTGGCAAACTACATATATTGTAAGGTAGAACCTCCTTAGACTGGTACATCCATACCCAGTCTCATCTAGGTGTGTGTAGTTCTCCTTGTGATATGTGTCATGTCAAAACGCATAAGTATGGTTCTCATTTCATTTCTATAAGCATTGCATTCATGATTCACTAAGATTTGAAGCCTTTTTCACTTTAATTTGCCCCTCAAAATAAGCCCCTTCGTACAAATGCTTCACAAAAATAATAGCTACAAATAAAAACTGCCTACCTTTTGAGCTAGTAGCTAGACTATGGTGTATGGGTGCTCTTTTGAGAAGAATTGTTCTTATATGTCAAAGTAAATTTGGAAGAACGATTCAAAAAGTGATGTTATGTTCAGAAGAAAAGAAGAAAGAAAATAGAAAAAAAATCAGAAAACAAAGAAAAAGAAATAAGAGAAGAAGTTGTGAGTATCTCCTCAAAATGTCAAATTAATAGAAGGGGTTTACCCTTTTGTTTCGTGTGTAATAAGCCAATTCGTTACTTCTGGCTTTGTTATTCGTCTTTTGGGAATTAATCGAAAGTTTGGATTGAGTATTCATTTATCATTGGTCAGTTGCTAGCTCATTCTAACCTTCACATGACCATAACTGTTTGTCCACCTTTCACCCATTTCCCAAAGCCTTTTCTTATTTTTCGGCTTCTTTTCTATGTGCATTGTGATCTTTGACTTGTGTTTTGAATTGTTTACCATATTAGACTGCGGACACATTTTCATAAGTTGTAGATAGGTGAGTGTCTCAAAAACATTTACACATAAAGAAATCACCGTTTACATGCAATGAGTGTTCGAGTGTACCGTGAGAGTCCATTTGTCAAAAGATCATGCAAGAGCCGAAATTCTATAGTGAAATTCTTTGTGCTACGCCGTTATGTAAATCTCAGCCATGTTTATGTATCATTCTTGCCCACGTTGTTTCTGGGTTATGATTCATTATGTTTTCAAAGTTTTACGTTGAGATTTGTTTCTTGATGGTGTAGTAGCCAATGCTTGCAACCTTGTCCTGGTATTGTTTGTTATGTTTGCTTGAGGACAAGCAAAGGTTTAGCTTGGGAGAGTTTGATAAGTGAATATTTGTATGACTTTAACCCCTATTTTAGCTCGGTTTTGTATGTCATTTGTGGTTTGTTAAGCCATTTTATGAGCTAATATCGTCTTCTAGGCGAATGCTTGTGTTCTAACCTGTTTTGTAGGGAAAGTGACGTTTCTACGCCCTTTTTATATACTTTCGAGCATTTTCCTAGAACCCGGCGATTTGAAGAAGCAAGCTTGACCATGTCAAAGGCATTTAAAGAAGGTTCACTAACTCAAAAGAGAGAAGAAGCAAAGACAGTTTCGTAGTTGTCGGAGGATCAATCAATTAGGCGAGAGAATTCATCGCTTTACATCAAACCCTATCAACAAACCCGATTGAAGAGGTCAAGGGGGATGATGGAAGTCAAGTCAAAGAAAAGGAAGATGAAACGTTAGTCAAAAGATCCACCACTTACCGGATCGGGTAAGGGTGTATCTGATCGGGTAAGTATGCTGCTTCGAGAAAACGGCTTCAACTTCCTATTTTTGTCCTATGTGTTTAATGCTCGACCTCTTCTCCACGAAACCCTAATGCTATATATAGATGCTCCAGCCCCTCTTCTCAAATCATCTCACACACAACACACAACAATCTTCTTTACATATCCTCTTTAGAATAATCTTTTCTTTTCTCTTTAGTTTAGTCTTTTTAGTTTAGATTATTTTCTTCTTTTGTCTTTTGTTCTTAGTTTATTTCTGTCCATTTCATAACAAAACATTAGCTTAGATCAATAGGAATTTCAATCTTTGTGATCTACTTTGTTGGGTACAAGAGTTGTAATTCAAGGTACGATTATTCTATGCGAGGGATTTCTATTATTGTTATCGCTTTCGTTGTTGATCGTCACCTAAGTACTTCTAATGTATCCTTTGTTTATTGTCCTTTATTGTTTTCTATTTGATTGTTATTTTCTATTCATATTATTCTAGGTTCATTTTCATGTTGTTATAATCGTAATTTTATTTCTTAGATTGTCAAATAGCGTCGTTATTATCGCCACATAAAGAGTCTTAGATTATTGTCAAAAACCAACTAAATATGTCTATCCTAGTTTTCATTGTTAATATCATCTTAGATATAAATATTGTCATGAGTGAGTAGTCACCTTTCTAGGGTGTAGGGTAGCCATGTTGGATTGATTAAAAGATGATAATTGGATAAAAGAAATTGTGCTTTTAAAACATTGTGTCTATGCATGTTTGGACTTTAACGATAGTTGACGATTCCTGATCAAAATCATTGACTAGTATGAAATTCTTTTCCAAGGTAGAAATACGAGAATTGAATAGACAAAGCATGACATGGTGGATTAAGACCTAGTAAATCGCCTAAAAGCCTGCTAGACCATCTGATCTATGATTGTAATGAATACATCATTCTTACGAACTCACAATGAATTATTTGCTTGTCCTAAATCCAATTTCATCAAAATGTCAGTCTACATGTGTGAACCTACTTCCCTAGATGTTTCTCATTATTGTTAATTCATCATTTGCTTTATTGTTTTCATTTTAGTTTGCTTTTATTTTGTTTTTATTTATGTTCTTTATTAGTTTAGAATTCAAAACCTCAAAACCCAGAAAATCGTTAGATAAAACTCAATTGTGAGACGATTCACAATCCATAGGAAACACCATCTCCCTAAGGATCGACCCCTACTTCCCTAATTACATTAATTTGTTATTAGCCTAGTTTGGGTAATTTATCTTTGTATTGGGCTTGCGACAGGCCCGATCACAAAACTAATAGCTAAATAATACAGCGGAATACTTTGTTGAAAATAAAAATATCTAAACGCTACTAGGTGATCGATCGACTTGTACTTGTTGCAATTCGTTATGCCCATCTCCCACAGTACATCCACAACAACATTCCTCCACTTATTAACCTGCAAGATTCACTACTCCCCTTTTGAACGGAAACAAAAAAAATTATAACATGCGGCCAAGTTTAAAATATTTGGGTGGACGATACACACACATACTGTTGGAAAATATTTAATGATTTAAGAATTATTTAAGAGTTTGAAATATTTGACCAAGTATACTAACCAGATCGTAAAACATCGACGACGTTCATAAAAAAGACGCCTCTTACCCTTACCCCTCTCTCTCTCTACACTAACACTCTCTCAGTAAAAAAAGTCAAAACTCAAAACTCAACCCACAAATCTCACTTCCACATCCACCACCGCCACATCCACCACCGCCACATTCACCACCGCCACATCCACCAATGCTGCCGCCGTCGGAGCCGCTGCCTGCCCCCTGCCACCACCTTGCCGCCTTCCGAAATCCGGTGAGTCTTCTTTAATTTTATTTTTATTTTTTTGAGTTTCTTAGATCTATTTAGTTTTTGTTAATTAATTTTTCTTTTGGATTTGTTGTTAGTTTGTTATTGTTGTTGGTTATTTATACTATAGATTTGTTGTTGGTTGTTGTTGTTTATGATTTTTTTTTATCCTTTGTTGGTTAGATCTAAGTCTCACAAATTATATTAGTTAAGTATTAAATTTGTTGTTTATGTGTTTTTATTAATTTGTTGTTGTTTATATTTTGTTGTTTGTTAGTTTGTTGTTGTTTATGGGTTAGATCACGTTTTTTTTATTTTTTTTCTTGTTCTCTATCCCACCATGGTGGGAATTGGAGATGTCCAACCATGGTTGGACGTTGGAAATGGTTGTCCCACCATGGTGGGATTTCCCGATTGGAAATATTCCATGGTTAGGATATTTTTGTTTTGAAAATCGTCCATGGTTTGGATTTTTTTTATTAAAGGTCCTTCCATGGTTACATTTAAAAAAAATTATAATTTGTTAATTAAGTTGATTAAATTAATTTGTTGGATGAGAATATGTTTTAGGATTATTATTACCACTAATTTCAACGTTTTCAATTGTCTAATGCAGATGGGAGATCGAGGAAAGAGCGTTATGGTTCCCGGGGATCGTACGGAGAACCGGAAAGTCACGGCTTCCAAGTGCCGTGCTCGGGAGGAGCCTTCTAGTGCACGGAGACCTCACGTTATATTTCGGTGTAGACCCGATCCCGTCTCTAGTGAGATTTCTGAGAGGGAGATGTCATAGGAGGTAAGAGGTAGTGTTCGTCAGATCGATGAGGGTTTGGATGACGAGAGTTTGGTCGACGACGATGATGAGGGTTTTGATGACGGGGGTTTGGTAGACGAGGATTTGGTGGACGAGGGTTTGATGGACGAGGAGTCGGAGGGCGAGGAGGCTATCGTTGATCGGTCCGTACCAAACCCGAGATACCATTTACCGTTGTCTCAGAGGTAGGACGGGACACCTTAGGCCGGTACTCTAGGTTGCATGATAGTTCAGAGAGGGAGCCGCGGAAGAAGCCGCGTAGTGACACTGATTGGCTCCTTAAAGCCCTAGTTTCTGGTGGGTTCCGTAACATTTCTCTGTTACGGAGTTTTGGTGGGCATGTGGCATTTAGTAGTTGGACCGAGACCGAGGCGGCTAAATCCTTTATTAAGTGCTACGAGAGGATGGGTTATGTTGATGGGTTAGGGAAGATGAAGGTGTTGGCTGATGTTGTTAGGAGATTTCAGTTGATCGGGCTGAGTGGTTTGACGATGTGTTCTACGACGACTTTGGATGAGAACCTGCTGAGTTCTTTTATCGAGAGGTGGCAGGCGGATACGAACACATTTCATATGCCATTCGGGGAGATCACCATTACGCTTCACGATGTGGAGAAGATTCTTGGGATTCGGCCTCTTGGTTCGAGGGTGTTTTGTGCAGGGTACGTCGGCTGCGGGTTCTTCGAGGGAGGAGATGGGTTTGAAGAGGGACGTGGCACACTTTTTCGGTATACTTCCCGACGACGTGGGACCACCGTTATATAAGAGTGGTGGCTTTTTGGTGTCGTCTTTGAGGTCCCATGTCACAAAAGGGAACGAGCATGACTCCCTCCGTGCTTATTTGCTGTCGTTGTTGGGATAGACTTTGTTTGTGGACAAGTCCGGGGATAGGGTGTCAGCTCAACTTTTACCCTTGCTTGATGATTTTGAGCGGGTTAGTGAGTATGCTTGGGGTGCCGCGTGTTTGGCTTATTTGTATCGGCAGACGACAGCTAGGCATGGCATCGCGACGAGAGGCTCGCGGTGTTGGTGGGTGTCTACCCCTATTGCAGGGGTGAGGGTACGTATTAGGAAGTTCTTTAATCGAACACATAATTCCGCCGGCCTCAACAGCGACCTCTACTAATGATGTAACGCCCCTGAAAAACAAAGACATGTAGCTCTAAATAACTCCTTTTATTAATAATAGACAGCAACTGAATTATAGGGCGTCACCGCCGTATTTCCCCTCCGGAAAATACAAGGCTTATACAATAAAATTTATACACTTATAAGACTAAAACTAAAACTCTATTTAGCTGATTATACATTTTATAAGTCTCGTTCTATAAGTCTTATCTTCTATTTGGAATTTCTCACTCTTGACCCCCAGTGATACTTGTACCTGAAAAATATATAAAAACAACGGGATCAGCCAACCACAGGCTGAGTATGACTCCGGTTACCTCCACCGACCTGATCTCTTTTTCATTATTCATTAAAATTTTTCTCATTAATATCACTTCCCCGAGTAGAATACATTACCCGAGTTTAATAACTTACCAGCATACAATATATCCTGACATAACCCAGTCGGGTATCCAAAACATTATATCATTTCTTATTTGCATAAGATCACATATTCATGTCACATTAGTACCGGTCTACCATTACTGAATATGAGAGACATTATGACTTCCTTTATTCATAAGAATTCTCCTTATTATGCCAGAGTACGAGCTTACTGGAAACCAGTATGTCATCCTCTCATCCAAATATTTTACCATTTATCACTTGAATACCAACAAGATATATATATATATATATATATATATATATATCTATATATATATATATATATGTATATATATATATATATATATATATATATGGAGAAAGGTTCAAATGAGTCCATCATATCTTTTGAGTCCCTAAGTCCTCCTATGAGCCCTTAGATCTTTCAATGTGGGTGGTTGAGATTGGAAGCAAAAAGTAACCACTACACTAATCCATTACTTATATACTAATTAATTTTCTTTCTCTCTCTAGCTTAAAGTTGATGACATTTTAGCATTTTAAGGTTTAACTTTTGTCTTCAAGTGTAAATTTTGTTTTTCTACAAGTATACGGTTTTACAAGTGTAACTTTCATCTTTTATGAGTGTAACTTTAATCCAAAAAAGTGTAACTTTATGATAAAAACTGATTTTAAGACACGTTTTTCACATTTTACGTATTTTTAAAGTGTAACTTTAGCCTTTTACGAGTGTAACTTTAATCCAAAATAACGTATCTCTATACTAAAAACTGATTTTAAGACATGTTTTTTAGATTTTACGTATTTTTAAAGTGTAACTTTAGCCTTATACAAGTGTAACTTTATACTAAAAAGTGATTTTAAGACAAGTTTTTGACATTTTACGTATTTTTAGAGTGTAACTTTAGCCCTTTACAAGTGTAACTTTAATCTAAAATAGGCTAACTTTATACTAAAAAGTGATTTTAGTACAAGTTTTTGACATTTTACGTAATTTTAGAATGTAACTTTAGCCCTTTACGAGTGTAACTTTAATCTAAAATAATGTGATTTTATGACAAGTTTTTCATATTTTAGGTAATTTCAGAGTGTAACTTTAGCATTTTACAAGTGTAACTTTAATCCAAAATACTGTAACTTTATACTAAAAATTGATTTTAAGACAAGTTTTTAACATTTTACGTATTTTTAGTATGTAACTTTAACCTTTTACAAGCATAACTTTAATCCAAATATAGTGTAACTTTATCACTTTTTGATTTTTTGTAATTGTTAGATAAATTTATGTCATTTTAATCTTTTTCAAATGTAACTTTACCCTTTTGTAATTGTAACTTTACCCTTTTGCAACTGTAACTTTAATCATTAATAGTGTAACATTTTTAAGGTTGTGACTTTAATCGTTAATAATGTAACTTTAGTCAATTGAGTGTGTAACTTTAGTTCATTGAAAGTGTAACCCTAGTCCTTTAATGTTGTAACTTCAATCACCGCCAACAATAACAGTAAGTAAACAACAATAATAACAACTACAACTATTTTTGACATTAAAAAAAAGAGATAATATGATTTTTTTTTCAAAAATCTATTATTATTAAAGAAATCTATAAAGAAAATAATAATTATACATTTTAGTAGATCTAAATGTGGAGGAAAAAGAAAACAAAATAACAATAAATCTGAAAAATAAAAGATGTATAAAAAATAAAATTAAAAGTAATGATAAATCTAACCAACAAATAAGTAGACCTAAAATAGACAAAAAAAAAAAAAAAAAAAGAATAACTCAGATCCAGTAAAAGAAAAAGAGAGAGAGAGAGAGAAAGGAGAGGAGAGGCGGACGGAGGTGGTGGCAGAAGCGGGTGAGGTATCGGTGGTGTGGTAAGTGGTGGCAGGATAGCGGGTGGTCGTGAGGGGTTCAAGGTGGTGGGAACAAGTGAGGGTGTCGTGGGGTGGTGGGCTGTGAGTAGTGGCGTCGTGGGGTGACCGGGAGGAGGAAGACGAGGCGGTTGGTGGTGTAGTGGCGTCGTGGGCTGGCGGCGTTGTGGCGACATGTGGCTGGTGGCGGTGGCTGTGTCAGCGGCAGAGGTGGCGCACAAAGAGGAGAAGAAAGGGAGGCCGGAGGTGGTGGTGCGGCTGGAGGGGGCGTGAGAGGAGGGTGTGAGAGGAGGCCGGAGGTGGTGGTGCGGCTGGAGGGGGCGTGAGAGGAGGGCGTCTTGGGTGGCAAAGAAGTTGGCGGCTGGTTTTTTTTTTTGTTTAGATCTAGGTTTTTTTTTTTGGATTTGGTGGGTGTTTTGAATTTAGAGAGAAGGAGGAGAGTGTTTTTAGAGAGAAGGTGGAGTTTGTATGATGAATGAATTGTGGGAGGATTGTGTTAGGGGGATGGATGGTATTAGTTGTTTAATTAGTATGGATGAGAGAGAAGGGGACTAAACACTTGTTAATGACAATTTTCCTCTTTTAATCTAAGCCATCCATTTTCAAGATCTAATGGCTTATAAGAGGACTTATGGACTCAAGGAAATAAGGTGGACTCATTTGATCCTTATTCTATATATATATATATATATATAGAAGTAGGTTCAAATGAGTCTACCCCTTATATTTGAGTCCATGAGTCCTAATCCAAGCCCTTAGATCAAGAGGATAAAAGGCTAGGATTAAAACAAAATGAAAGGCTTAGATTAAGAGACACACCCAATCCAATCCCTCAAAACCCTAATATAAATTCTCTTTCCTCACTTTTTCTCTCATTTTCAATCCTCCCTTTCTCTTTCTACCTCCCTTTCTCTCTCTTCAATCCTTAAAACAACCAAACAAACAACAAACTAAAACCAACCGGCACCCACCAAACACCGCCGGTCCACCTCCGCAGCCACTTGCAACGGCGCCGCCACTCCTCCTCGCCGGACCGCCACTGCTCCCCTACTCCATTCGCCGTCCGCCTTCCTCCTCCAAACATCTCCACCGCTCTCCTCGCCGCCGCCTCTTCTCCACCGTCCACATCTTCCCCGGCTTCATCCTTCACCGCCACCTGCTACACCACTGTCCTCCTCCCTGCCCGCCTTCTCTCCTCCACCGTCCTCATCCCTTCCTTCCACCTCTTCCCCGCCCGCCTCCTTCCGCCGCCGCTTTCCTCTATTCTCATCCTCTCTCTTTTTTTCGCCTCCAACGTCCTCCACGACGGGTGGTTTTTTTTTTCTCATTTTTTGGGTTGTGGTAGTTGTTTCTTTAATTTTCAAATTCAATTTTTTTTTTCAGATCTATACTTTTTGGGATGGTGGTAGTCTACTTTTTTTGATTTCATATTTTTTGGTTTTATTTTCAGATCTGCAATTTTTAGGGTGGTGGTAGTCTAGTATTTTATTTTTTTTATTTCTCCTCTGTTTTTTCCTTTTATTTTTATATTTCGTTTTTTCGTTTTTTCCAGATTTGTACCATCACATTTTTAGTCTAATTTATTGTATTTCGTTTTAGATCTGGAAAAAAAGGTAAAGAAATAACCACTACCATTTTAGATCTCTTTTTCCATTTTTCAGATTTTTAGTTTACTTCTCAATTTTTTATTTTTTATTTTTTTCTACATCTACTTTGTTTTCTTTCAGATTCACTTTTTTATTTTTAAAATCTCGTTTTTAATTTTCAAAGTTCCTTATGTTTTTCTAATTTTTAATTTAGGCCTCGTATTTTGTTTATTAGTTCTCGTTTTTTTTGGGTTTGGTGGATTTTTTTTTAGATCTCTTTATTTTTTTCTTTTTTTATTAGATCTTGTTTGTTCATTTTTTAGATCTAGGTTTTTTTTTGTTGTTGGTCGATTATAGTTGTTGGTGACGGAGGAGGAGGGTAATGGTTGTTTCTATATCTAAAGTTACATCATTATAGACAAAAGATGCATAATTATGAACTAAAGTTACAATAGTATGAGCTGAAGTTACACTAGTATGAACTAAAGTTACAATAGTATGGGCTGAAGTTACACTAGTATGAACTAAAGTTACACTAGTATGGGCTGAAGTTACACTAGTATGGGCTGAAAGTTACACTAGTATGTACTAAAGTTGCACAATTATGGACTAAAGTTGCACAATTATGGACTAAAGTTACCTTATTAAGGACTGAAGTTACCTTATTAAGGACTGAAGTTACTTAATTAATGACTAAAGTTACATTAGTATGCACTGAAGTTACACTAGAAAAGACTAAAGTCACCTAAACATGAGTTACACTATAATTGACTAAAGTTACACAGTTAATAAATGAATTTTCACTAATAAAGGTTAAAGTTACACTTATTAAAATGTTAAAATTAAATCATATTTTAACTTAAAGTTACACAATTAAGAATTAAAGTTACACTCATAAAAAAACTAAAATCACATAAATTTGTTTAAAAATTATATAAATTCAAATTTATATAGTCGAAATCACATTTTAATTTTAAGTTACAAAAATAATGGTTGAAGTTACACTTTTAATGACTAAAGTTACTCTCATAAAAAGGCAAAAATCACATAAATTTATCATAAACTTACATAAATTCAAATTTATATAGTTGAAATCACATTTTGGTTTAAAGTTACACTAAAAAAGGTTGAAATTACACTGGTAATGACTGAAGTTATACTCATAAAAAGTCTAAAATCACATAAACTTCTTTAAAGTTACATAAATTCAAATTTATATAGTCAAAATCACATTTTAGCTTGAAGTTACAAAAATAATGGTTGAAATTACACTTTTAATGACTGAAGTTATCCTCATAAAAATGTAAAAATCACATAAACTTGTCTTAAAGTTACACAAATTAAAATTTTTATAGTCGAAATCACATTTTTGTTTAAAGTTACAATAAAAAAAGGTTGCAATTACACTCTTAATGACTAAAGTTATACTCCCAAAAAGTATAAAATCATATAAACTTGTTTTAAATTTACATAAATTCAAATTTATATAATCAAAATCACAATTTAGCTTGAAGTTACAAAAATAATGGTTGAAGTTACACTCGTAATGTAGTTGAAAGTCATTAAAACTCACTCATTTTGTTCTAATCATGTCCCTTCATTTTGTTCTAATCTTGTCCATCCATTATTCTTTTAATCTTGGCCCTTCATCTTGTTTTAATCTTGTCCATCCATCATCTTCATCCAAAGGCCAAGATGAGGACTCATGGACTCAATTTTGAAGGTGGACTCATTAGAACTTGTCTCTACCTCTCTCTCTCTCTATATATATATATATATAGAGAAAGGATCATGTAAGTCCTCTTAGAAAAGGTGAGTCCATAAGTCCTCTTATAGGCCCTTGAATCTTGAAAATGAAGGGTTGAGATGAAACCAGAAAATGGTCATTAGTGGGTGTTTAATCCACTTCTCTCACATCTACACTAATTAACCACACTAATACCTACTCCCATCTAAATCATTTTCCTCACAATTCATTCACTCATAAACACCCCCCTCTCTCTCTAAATTCACTCTCCCTTCTCTCTAAACTCCCTCCAACAAACTCCCTCACCTTCCCACACCCTCTTCACCTCCGGGAACCACCGACCACCGCCACCGCCGACCAGCTTTACTGCCGGCAAAAATTCAAAAAAAAAAAAAAAATTAACGAACACCCACATCACCACTGCCCAGGCCACCACCACCTATTCCGCCGCCACGCACCGACCACCCCCACATGCTCCCCTCACCCGCGCCAACCCTCCCCATGCCGCCCTTTCCCCAACCTGCCACCCCCCACCCCCTGCCGCTCTCCCCCACCGGCCACCTACAACAACTATATCTAAAAAAAACTACCACCACCCAACAAAAACTAGATCTAAAAAACTACCCAACAAAAACCACAAAAACCACCCAAAAACCACCACCATTCCACAACTACCATCACTCTCACACATTAAATACAACAACAACACAAAAACAACATTTTATTTCCAGATCTGAATAATAAAAACTAAATAAAAAAAATGAAGAAGGATGTGCGGTAGAGGAGGCGGGGGGAGAGAAGGGAGACGCGCCAGAGGAGGCTGGTAACGGTGGGGGTGGCTGGAGGCCAAAGGCAGCCCGTGGGGTGGTGGGTGGCTGTGGGTGACCGTCGAGTGGTGGGTGGTGGGTGACCGTTCCGTCCTCCTTTCTTCTTCTTTCTTTTCTTTTTTTCTTTCCCAGATCCGGTTTGTGGGGGGTTTTTGGTGGGTTTTTAGGGTGGTTTTTGGAGCGTGGTGGGTCGACGTGGTGGCCGCAGGAGGAGGCAGCAGGTGAAGGGTGGTGGCGTCGGGGTGAGGGTGGGGTGGTTGTTGTTGTTGTTGTTGTGTTGTGTTATGTTGTTTAAATTTCTGGGTGTCTTTCTCCTTTTTGGTTGTCTTTTTCCTTTTTTATGTTTTTTTTATTTTAAATTTTCAGATATTCTTTCTATATTTATTTTTTTGGTTGTTTTTTAATTTTGTTATTTCTTATATAGTTTTTTATGTCTAGATCTGATTTTTTTTAGTTACACTTTTAAGGCTTGAAGTTACACTTTTAAGGCTTGAAGTTACACTTATAAGGCTTGAAGTTACACTTATAAGGCTTGAAGTTACACTATTAAGCCTTGAAGTGACACTATTAAGCCTTAGAGTTACACTTTTAAATAATAAAGTTACATTATTAAAAACTAAAGTTTTTATGTTTTTATTTTTTAGATCTCATTATTATTTTTCAAGTTTTTTATGTTTATTACGTTTTCAGATCTAAAAAACCACCAGTTTTTTTTGTGGTTAGTGGTGTTGTTTCACTGAATGACTGAAGTTACACTTTTAGTAACTGAAGTTACTCATATAATGATTAAAGTTACACAGTTTTTTTGCTGAAGTTACACATTTTTTTATATGTTTTATGTTTTTTTTTCCAAATTTGTTATGTTTATATTTATTTATTTTAGATTTTGTATGATTTTAGTATGATAGATGGTATGATTTTAGTATGATTTGATTTCAAATTTATTTTTTATATGTTTTAAGTTACACAGTATGATTTTCCTTAAGTTACACTATTATGTTTTGATTTTAGTATGATTGATGGTGTATTTGGACTGAAGTTACACTATTTTGTACTGAAGTTACACTATTTTGGACTGAAGTTACACTATTTTGGACTGAAGTTACACTAGTAATGACTAAAGATAACATGTCTTAAAATTTCATTATTAAAAATTGAAGTTACACTTTTAAGGACTGAAGTTACACTTTTAGGGACTGAAGTTACACTATTAAGATACTGAAGTTATACTATTAAGAGACTGAAGTTATCCTTGAAGTTGTACAATTAAGAACGGAAGTTATATTAGTAAGGACTAAAGTTACCAAAATATGCCTTAAAGTTAAATCAACTTAAAATAAAATTTTCAAATGACTAAAGTTACCTAAACATGTCTTAAAGTTACATACTTATGTCTTAAAATTAAAGTTACACAAATACGGTTTGAAGTTACACTTGTAAAGACTGGAGTTACACTCATAAAAAGGTTCAAATCATATAAATTGTCTTAAGTTACAAAAATTCAAATTTGTACCGTCGAAATCATATTTTAGCTTGAAGTTACACAAATAATGGTTGAAGTTACCATCAGAAAAGGCTAAAATCACATAAAATTGTCTTAAAGTTACATAAATTCAAATTCATATAGTCGAAATCACATTTTAGCTTGAAGTTACACAAATAATGGTTGAAGTTACACTCGTAGTGACTGAAGTTACACTCATAAAAAGGCTAAAATCACATAAACTTGTCTTGAAGTTTCATAAATTCAAATTTATGTAGTCGAAATCACATTTTAGTTTGAAGTTACATAAATAATGGTTGAAGTGACACTCGTAATGACTGAAGTTACACTCATAAAAAGTCTAAAATCACATAAACTGGTCTTGAAGTTTCATAAATTCAAATTTATATAGTCGAAATCACATTTTAGTTTGAAGTTACACAAATATGTGCTGAAGTTACACTCACAAATCTCATAAATTCAAAAGTGCTCAAAAGTGATTAACTAAAGGCTAGATAGAGAAAGTTAATTAATTAGTGCATAGGTAAATGATTAGTGTTAAGTGTGTTTTTGTCTCTACAATCTCATCCATCCATCTCCTTCATCCAATGGCTAGGATGAGGACTCATGGACTCACAAAAAAGGATGGACTCATAAGAACCTATCTCTATATATATATATATATATATATATATATATATATATATATATATATATATAGTGTTGGGTTCTTGTGAGTCTAATGTCTTATGGTGAGTTGGTGCTCACAAATTTGGACCCTTCGATAAGAAAATTGAAAGGCTAAGATTTAATCTCATAAAGCAATTGATTTAAAAAAAAAAAGAAAAAAAAAGGAAAGAAAATCTACAGCAAACCACGTAAACCAAATCTCATCCATTAAAACAAAATAAACATATCTCCCTCTAACCTCTCTCTACTGAAATCCCAAAATTTTCAGAAAACAATACCCCTAATTCTCCCTCATCTAACCTAATTTATTTCCAATCTTCGTTTTCCTTTCTTCATTTATAGCACATAAACTGTTGTTTTACAATTCAACCGCACTACGAGTTTCGCTCTATGCCAATAATTCATCTTCGCTAATGGATTTCGTTGATTGATTTTCGCCGCCTCTTAAGATTTGCTCGTGGATTTCATGTTCGCTCGTCGACAAAATGCTTTAGCAATTGGTAGATAGCTCAGTTGTGAGCATGCTTTGGCTTGACATCGATATCGCGGTTGTACTCGGTAGTAGTAGCCTGCTACTAGTGGTGTGTCGGTGCTGCTCCAGTTGTGATAGATGTTTAATAGCCGATTAGAAGAAAGACGAAAAGTGCGAAACGATCCGTTTGTGCTCACTAAACTGCTAAAGGCTTAATGTTGACTCAAAGGAAGATGAAGAGTAAATTTTTGTTGTTTAGATGTTGTTAATGAATTCATTTTTTGTTTTTAAGATGTTGATAATGAATTCATTCTTGACTCTGTTCATTCCGTCATTTGATTTTGTTTAGCTAGTGACTGTAGTTATATGATTTGATTGTCTTAGGCCTATTATATTACGTAACGTAAGTGTTATTCTTATGTTATTTTCTTTCATTTACAGTTATTGAGTAAACATCATCCTCAACCTTACTTGGAATTATCCAAGTCAATTATTATGTTGTTGACTTCATGATTATTTGTTAACATTCTAGTGAGTTGCTGTTCGATTTGACAAACATAGCTTTAGAATGGAATAACACAATATAGTTGCTCAACAAATTGTCTTAGTTTACGGTATTTCGTGACCTTCAATTTTTCACCAACTTGGTTTTTTAAAAACTTTACAGCTAAACTTTACATCTTAATACAAAAAAATAACACAAGAGTAAAAATGGAATAACACGTGATAAAAAAAAGTAAAAATAACATTAGAGTAATACTAGAATAACACGTTGTAACAAATAATTTTTTTTTAAAAGCATAAGAATAAAACTGCAATAACACGTGGTAACAAAAAAAATAAAAAAAATATAATAAAAGTAACATTAGAATAAAACTGGAATAACAAGTGGTAAATAAAATAACATAAGAGTAACACGTGAATAACACAACAATAACATCAGAGTAACACGTGAATAACACAACAATAACATCAGAGTAACACAGAGTAACACGTGAATAACACAACAATAACATCAGAGTAACACGTGAATAACACAACAATAACATCAGAGTAACACGTGAATAACACAACAATAACATCAGAGTAACACGTGAATAACACAACAATAACATCAGAGTAACACGTGAATAACACAACAATAACATCAGAGTAACACGTGAATAACACATGAATAACACAACAATAACATCAGAGTAACACAAGAGTAACACGTGAATAACACAACAATAACATCAGAGTAACACAAGAGTAACACGTGAATAACACAACAATAACATCAGAGTAACACGTGAATAACACAACAATAACATCAGAGTAACACGTGAATAACACATGAATAACACAACAATAACATCAGAGTAACACAAGAGTAACACGTGAATAACACAACAATAACATCAGAGTTATATGAATTATCAGTCTTTACATGTAACCTCTATGAGTGGGAAAAAAAAACTGTAGCAGGGTATAAAATCACGACTTGAAATCTGATAATAACCTCTATGTTGTAACCCTTGAAATTGAAAGTAATCATATGCAAACAAAATATTGTAAGACACATTACTGTTATCCCGAAACCACCTCGGTTACATGTAAAGACTGATAATTCATATAAATATACTGTATCAGTGTCATTGAGCTAAGAAAATTTTCTCATGGCATCTCTAAGAGGATCTTGTAACCCTGCATAAAAAAGAGAGAAAAATACTCCTTTTAAGTGATGACAGTAGTTTGTCATTTGTAATTACAGTAGGTGGAGTTATTGTTACTGTGACAGGGAGAACGCTGTGCATAGAATTTTGATAGAAAATGGTGAATCTGGAATACCTCAAGAAATCTTTCCTCCAAAAGTTTTGGGTGTCCTCCTTTTCAGGTGATACTGTGACCTGTCATACAGAAACCCTGAAACCATATCATCGCTGTATGCAGATGATGTTGAGACGTAACAATTCATCTTTGAAGATGTTGTTGGAAGATGTTTATCGGAAATAACTTCAGTTGTGCAATCAAGACTATTGTTTTGTAAAAATTGTTCCATAAAGCTAGTTTAATTGCGCTTTTGGATAGGTAACGTTAGAAAAGACGACGCTCTATGTAATATGCTATGATATATAAGGACTACTCTTTTGTAATAATTGTTCCGTGAAGCAATTTGATTAAGAACCACTTACGATGTTTATTTGCTTGTACATGTTTATGATAGTTACGAATAAATAACTTAATAGTTTCCACTTAAAAAAAGTACTAATATAACTACATATAGTTCTCACTAAAAATATGAGTACGAATACGATTATGAAGATGATATAGTTTTTGTTGGAGATGCATTCCCAAATTGTGGTCTTTGAGATTGAAAGGACGTTATTTTTGACTCAATTTGCTTGAACTCGGGGACTCTACTCTTGTGAGCATGATGTCTCCAAAGCGGGTGCATAGTTGGTAATGGAGACGCATTTCCAAGACGCGTATATGACTACATATCATCAAGCCACTCATAAGCTACCACCATATAGCACCATCGGGTGCAATCACCAACCATGGCTTCATTCACTTTTCCTCAAATCAATCTGACCACCGTCCTACTTCTCTGTCACGCATACATCACGGCGGCCTCCTCTGATTTTCTTTGCTCAGTAAACAAACAACAACAGTGATGGCGTGATTCTGAACCCGACATCGACAAAAATCATCTGACTCTTCACCGCCATGCTCCCACTTCGTGCACCATCTTACAAGCCACCACCCGCCAATCGATCACCAGGTGGTCTGAATTCGTCCTAATTCAATTCAATTAATCCGTACCTGCACTTTCAATTTCTAAGTAAACCGCACTACCGCCTTTCATGGTGACCAAGAAAACGACAACCGCTGGCAACAAGACGTACTAGCAATTGATGAATTCCAGATACTACTGTAATTTGATGCGCAAAATTCTACTTTTTTTTTTTATACGTTTTTTCCATAAATTTTTTTGTTTGTTTGTGTGTAAACAGATAGAGAATTAAAAAGTGATTTCTTTGATTAGTTTGTCAGCCTTTCATTATTTTTGTACGGAGTAATCAATATTTTTATGTTTGTTGTATTTGGTTTCTTAATCAATCTCAGCCGTGTATTTCCTCTTTTTTAATGGTTGAGATTTGTGAGTACCAACTCACCGTAAGAACTCAACTCACGAGATCCCGCCTCTATATATATATATATATATTGTATTAATGCTTTTGGTAACCCCACCCTAGTTGTGTATTTATAGGTAATTTACGTAGGTTAGGTGTGTCATTATCTCATATGTATAGCCTTGCCAAATAGCCAATGTAATATAGGTGAATAAAGTGCCCAGCCTTACGCGGAATCACCTAGCCCCTTATATTTTCCTCTTTTGGATAACTGTTGGTCTCATTGAAAATGGCGCGCATACCCGTATTCAATGAAGACGGGTCACATTCCCTTTCACAAGGAGACAAATGGGAGGGCAAGTGGAAAACTAAATGGATCCCCACTTACCCTCCCACTTGTCTCCCCACTTACCCTCCCACTTGTCTTCTTATAAGAGAGAATTTGATTCATCTTCATTGAAGACGAATTTATACTGTCTTCAATGAGAATTTTTATTTAGATAATTACTACCATTTTTTCATCGTTTTGATAACTACGTATGCAATTATCTAAATGCCTCTATTTGCCCGAGTAATGTACGTCTCTTAAATGGAGTCTATATTTTTATACCGTGTGTCATTTGTTTCTCTTATCGATGGTAGTTTAATTTATTGGGTTACATTCTATTAGGCTAAAAACTTATTTCGTGGAATTCCCTTGCTCCTTATACTTTCCTCTTTTAGAGAACTAGTTGTTGCACCGCGCGCTACCGGGCGCGGTGCCTCAATTTTTATATACTCTCGGGCTATTTTGGTTAATTTTGTGCTTTAATGTTGTGGAGGATGAGCATTGTATAAGTAGATATTAAGCAAAATAAAATAATGTAAATGGAAGCAAAAGTTGTACATTATAAGGTTACCATAGCAAAAGATTTACATTGTAGCAGCAGTTGTGCTGTTGTTTGCTTCAGAAAAGGTATTGTTCATAGACCATGGTACATAGGAGTTAAACAGATATTGGAGCAAAATCATTTTTGTAGTGCTGTTGAACAGAACACTTTGTTTAGCCAGTATAAGAGGCTTTGGTGTTCTCAAAAGTTTAGTAATTTCTACTATATACATTTTATATTTTGTAGGTACGTTGTTGCTTTCATGGTACTGTTTAGTGCAGTGATATTTTGGTTTGTCTTATTTACGTCTTCAATCTTGAACTGGAGCAGATTGTCCGTGTTGATAATTGGCAGTAGTTGATTGAGTGTCTTAGTCATTTGGAAGTTGAGTTGTTGTTGTGATTAGTTCTCTGTTGCTGATATTGTGTTGTTATTTGTTGGCGGTGTCTTCCGTGTTTGTGTTGCTTTGTTTCGTTAGTTCCGTTGTTTCCTTTTCTTTGTTGTTTTTGTTTGGTTTGGAGAAGGTTGGAGTAGTTGTTGCTGCTGTATTTGGTAGGCATTTTTTTTCTACATTCTTTAATCCCCATTGTAAGACGTTGTTAATGGCAAGTGTTGTAGTTGGCCCTACGACTATTGTTATTGGGGTTGTTTGCAGCAGTTTTTTGATTGGTTTGAATGATGCATTATCTTGTTGCATTGTTTTCCGTCAGCAACAATATATTAACACTATATATGAAAAGAATATAGGTTTAATGATTATCTTGTGTTTAATTGGTGGGGAAATTATAAAGTGTTGCTGAAATATACCGTGTGTCTCATTCTGAAGATGTCTAGTGCTTTCATACGTAGTATTTTTTCTGCATTTGTTGTTAAAGCTGTGATTTGTAGAATTCTTGTGCTGTCAGTAACTTCACTATTGAAAGTCACCCTGTTTTTGATGATTTGAGTTATAGTTTAAGTGTTGTAAGAGTTACAGCTGTAGTTCTAAGAAAGCGTTTAATTACCCGGGTGATGAAACTACCCCGTATGTTGAACAGTTTGTGCAACTATAAGGTATTCCTGCTGGTGTATCTGTCCCTTTCCGGCATTTTGAGCAACCCAAATATGCATTAATTTTGTCTAAGCTTGGTTCGGGCAGGGTGACGTTGAGGATATATTGTTCGTCTGGAACTGTGTTGTAGGCATGTGTAAGATATGGTAGGTAATTTTTAAAGAATGTGGTTCTTTATTTGTATATGTAAAGTTAAAAGTAGCACATGATGTAAAGGAAATACCGTTTTCATTAGTAGTGTTGCAATTGTTGATTTGTATTTGTTTGGGAATGAGCGTCACACATTCAAAATTTGTTCCTGGATTTCTGTGAGTTTCTGATTGTTTCTGTTGCGCCTGAATTAGTGAGAATGGTATTATGATATAGATAAAAGAAATTGAATTTTGATTTGGAACATCAACTTGGATGTAGTACAGGATCAGTAATGCAGTGGTAGTAATAAGTTTAGTTGGATGGATTATGAGTCCTCAAGAGCGAGTTCTTTATCTCCAATGGGTGAGTGGATAAGTGTTGTTGACATTGTCGTTGTCATAGAGAAGCATGTGAAAATAATGTGCTAATTATTTTAGTATCATTTGCATATGAATTTCTTCATTACATAGTGCAATATAATGTTACCTTTGTGGTTAGAGATCTTTAGTACTGTGACGCCGACTGTCTGTAACGTGTTTGATTTCGATAGCAATATATCACATTCAGTATGAGCTAAGTCATTCCATGACGAGGTAATTAGTGGTTGTTCGGTGCTACGGGGTTGAAAACATAAAATTGTTATTTTATCATTGAAGTTATACGTAAACTAATCATTTCTGTTTTTTTTTTTGTGGTAAGTGGTGATTACCTGTGGTCTACTATAGCAAGTTCTCGAACAGTGTAATCTTTGCCTTGTTGTGTAGTAATGTTGCGTGGTTCTTCTTCTATAAAGAGTACAATTCCTAAAACATCTGCATACACATATTGTAGTTCAGGTGTCTATGTATTGGTGTATTATGTTATTTTAAATATATATTTGGTAGAGAAGTCGGTGCTTTACCATATATGTCGCTTATGTTAGATATTCTTGGAATTTTTGATATATTCTGATATTGTAGCGGAATTGGTCCTGTGCCGCTGTGCAATGGTTGAATGCCTATAAGGCGGTTGAAACTCATTTGATGCATCAGATCAGCTGGACTTGTTCTCCACTCTTCTTGGCAGGTTTTGATTGGTGCGTTGGATATTTCGTAGACGCCGCTGTACTCTAAAGCGTCCTTGTATAGTTCAATTTGGTCTCCAAACAGTATCCCACGCATTTTGATACCCTTAAGAGGAATATTTGGTTTTTTTTAAGTGTCTGAGTAACTTCTATAATGTTTATTCATATTAATATAACAAGGTAGTATTCTTATTACCTTGTCATCTTCGAGGACCAAATTTTGGTATAGGATCCCATTCTTTTGTGAGCACTTTGGGCGTGATTTTTCAATGAGTTTGACTTTGACGCTGTATTTCTTAGTCGATGTTGTAATGTCACTCAGATACATGCGTTTGTCTTTTATTGTCTGAGTTGTGAGATCTGCATGAATGTGTTTATTGTACGTCGTCAATCTAAATTTAGGATGTAATCTGTAACACCCGGAAATGTACCCTATTTTTCTAGTAGAAATATTTTACGAAATCTTTTCAGCGAATTTAAGTTTTAAATTAGCTTTTTATGTTTCGAGTCGAATTTAGAATTTCCGAGTTCGTATTTGGAATTTCTGTGAGATTCCATGAAAATCCCGTTTTAAGGCGAGTTTGACTGTTCTTGACTTTTGAGTCGAGTTTGACTTTTCTTGACTTTTGAGTCGAGTTTGACTTTTCTTGAATTTTAAGTCGTCTTTGACTTTTCTTGAATTTTAAGTCGTCTTTGACTTTTCTTGAATTTTAAGTCGTCTTTGACTTTTCTTAAATTTTAAGTCGTCTTTGAATTTTCTTGACTTTGGAACCGTCTTTGACTTTTGTTGACTTTTCCCTTATAAAGCTCATACTACCACTTATCCTATTTTCATTCACACAAACACAACACAATTCCTTCATCACTAAGAAAACTCAAACCCTTGCCTCCATCTTTGATCCGATCTTTGAATCACCGTATCTCCTTCGTTCTTTGACGGAATTCACGTAAGTTCGTCTTATTCTTCCCCTCTTAGCTTCCTCTATCCGTATTGGTAATAAAATTACCGTCTTTCTCGCTTTTAAATTATCCGTCTTTCTCAAGGTGAATGATATTCATCTTTTATTATCTAATTGTAGGTGGAGACTACTAGGAAAGCTTAGTAACCGTTTAAAGACGCGTAAAGGTAACGGTGAAGGGTTACTCGGTATCATTTACGTGTTTTGCATGCTTTATATGTTAGAAATCGTATTTAGAATACGATTAGAAGCTTAGGAATCATGTTATGATTTATGATTGTTGTTATTTGATGATTGTTGATGATGAATATTGATTGTTGATAATTATTAGAAGTGAATTAGGAGAATTGAAAATGATAGGAATGGTGTTGGTTGTTCTCGGGTAGAATGGGGTTCCTGGCCGAAGGACCGGCAGCCGGTCTAGTGCCCGGCTAGGAATTTCCTTCACCGACCCTTTTTCGTAGAATGATCATAACTCCTTCGTTACTTGCTTGTTTTGGGCTTGTGACCACTCGTTGGAACCGTAAGAGGATACGCTATCACCTCGACTTGGAATTTCTGCATTCCCATATCTAGAACTCTAGTTATGACCATTTGAAGTAGACCCTTGTTTTGATAGTTTCCAAACTTGTGATTTTTGTGTTTGTTAGTGTTGTGCTCTGAGCCGGGGTACCGGCCGCCTCCCTCTTGACCGGCCTAGAACACATCTGTAGTGATGTTAGGATTTTGGTGTTGTATTCTGTGCCGGCCCACCGGCCGCCGGTCTACTGACCGGCCTAGACTACATTTCTCTGGTTTTGTGATTTTTGGATTTTTGCCCTGTGTTCTGAGCCGGCCTACCGGCCGCCGGTCTGTTGCCCGGCCTGGAACACGGCTGTATGCATTTCCTTTATTTTCTAAAACTCGTGATTTATAATAGTTCGCATGATCCGTTTATCGTATAATTTTATGTAATGTCTTATAATATTCATGTTTCGAATATATGATATTTCATTCGCTTGTATCACATGTTTCGTGACGGTTTTCGATATGTTCCCACTTGGAGTCGGTTTTTACAAATGTTACGGTTTGAGCACTATTTTGTCTTGTGCTTAGTATTCTCATTCCCTTGGCTACCTTTCCGTTCGTAAGGCTGGAATGTCGGAACGGAGAGGTATCCTACTGCTTAAATGCATGTGTTAGTGGGCATACGACGACGTTGTTGGGAGTTGAACTCTATGCGTTGATCGACCCGGCCGTCAAATGTTGTGTACTTGCGAGGTGGTGTTATTTGCATGTAGCGTACCGCTTGTTATGAGGCTTGAGCTCTTTTCCGCCTCTTTCGTGAATTGATCTACCGAATTTGAGGTACTCGGCGTTTATTTTTGTAAGACCGAGTCTTGGATGCGAAATGCTTTATCGCATGTCGAATCGGAACATGCTTTATTCCGAGAGTCTGGCCAGATTTAGACTAGGGACGTATTATTATCGTCGTCCTACCAGGAGGAAATTAGTCTACATACGCGAAATGCTTTATCGTGTATGCGTTCCGGGAAATGCTTTATTCCGTGGATGCCTTTTAATCATACTTGCCATGTACACGATGCTAGTGCGTTTCATTTACCGTGAGAATTGTCGTCTTGTGTCGTTCTTGAATGCGTGATTTCATGATATAGTTCATGGTCATTGCATGATTGGACACCGTCATTGTCTTGGTTCGTGAATGGATGACAATATGTTGTATTTACTATGATCATCGCATGACTTGAATGGTTTGTCTGTCGAGTCTCAATCTTATCAATCTTATACCGCTAACGGTGAGATGCAAGCCCTAGTGAGCGTATTCGATTGCCTAAGAGTGTCTTTCCCGAGTCTTTGAATACCATGATGGTTACGGATTTGATTTCTATATGATCTTATCGTTATATCTCGTATTGCCTATTTATTCTTATCGCAACTCACATGTATATTTATATGTATGCATGCTTTACTTTCGTATTACCTTATATGTACGTTTGATGTAATATGGCTGGGAGAACCCGGAGTTACTCCCCACTGACTGTGGCATTCATGTTTTTCATGGATGAACAGGTGTCCTGCTTGGATGATTTTTGGATGTGACTTTTTGGGGTTCGGGTGTGAGCTAGCGGGCGTTGTCCCTGGAAGTTCACCTCTAGACGATAGTAGCTAGTTTTTATTAAACACTTGTTCTTTGCTAACATGTGAAGAGACCCCGTCTCTTTATTGTATATTCCGTTTTTAGTTTGTAATATTTGACACCTCTCGTTTTATTTACAATGCATGTATAAAAGTTTTTAAAATACCGTATTTCCGCATATCTTTTCACATGCTTGTATGTTTTATCTTTCCGCATTCGCGAGGGTTGTCACATTAGATATTTTCAACTTTATCGATCCGTTAACGGAAATTACGCAAATCGTTTACAAAACTGACCCGATTCTCACCATTCTACACGGCTCCTTCCTCTCTAATAGGCCTTGATATTTTCATTACTTTTGATTACAATAACATAATATCTTGATATTTAATTTAATTAACTTAATATTTAATCAATTACCGTAATATAATTATTAAACGCGAGTCAATTCCGTAACAACAATTTCAAAACCCGACTCCATACTCCCTCTATATTTACACGGCTCCCTCACCCTCCATTACTCACTAACAATTTTTCATTTTACAACAAATCAACTTAAGATCAAATAAATCGTTCT
>JAIUZE010002950.1:0-26763 GCA_022085475.1 Heliosperma pusillum | reverse complement strand
AACTCTAGTCAGCCAACCGTTATTGATTTACGTTAATCAACTGACTAATCATATATATAGTCAATAAATATCCCAATTATATTCCATAATAATATTTATTATGTGGCGCACTTTTGTGGAGGACACCTACTCCAACAGGAAGATCTAAAAGAATTCGACATCACTAACTCTACTAATAAACTAGTCCTCAAGAGAATGTAATTTATCTCAATTACACCTCAACCTTTCATAATCGCGAGATTTCAAGCCAATAACCTAATTATTCAGATCCAATTAGTATCTACTAAAGTCCATCGGCACGGTAGACCCCACAACTCACAATCCACATGAAAGATTCATTACGTACTCTAATCTTCTTGGTTTCATCAAAACTCTTACTAGAAACCACCAACAAAATATTTATATCTAGGGAAGAATGATTGCTAACAACCACAAAGTAAAGGAGACTTACCATGAAAATCCCTTGATTCAATTTACTTCAAACTCATTATCCTAAATTTACAATGAACTTTCTCATCCTCGAAAGTCAAAACACAATCAAAGCAACAAACATAATTATCTAAGATCCAACTAGCCTCATCCAAAGTCTCACGATAAGGGAAAATCCATAATCCATTATCGGCTATAATGATTCTTTAATACGCCATAACATCCTTAATTCGATCATTACTACGCTCGAAGCCTCAAATATAAATAGTCACAATAGCAAACTATGGTGGTTACTAATCCTCAAGATAAATTGTAACACTCGCAAATGTACCCTATTTTAATAGTAAAAATATTATACGGATACTTTTCAGCGAAATTTAGTTTTAATTTGATCAGGCCTGTCGCAAGCCCAATACAAAGATAATTTACCCAGACTAGGCTAATAACAAATTAATGTAATTAGGGAAGTAGGGGTCGATCCTCAGGGAGATGGTGTTTCCTATAGAATGTGAAGTGTCTCGCAATTGGGTTTTATCTAATGATTTTCTGGGTTTTGGAGTTTTGATATCTAAACTAATATAAAGCATAAATGAAAACAAAATAAAAGCAAACTAAAATGGAAACAATAAAACAAGTGATGAAAAACATCTAGGGAAGTAGGTTCACACATGTAGATTGACATATTGACGAAATTGGATTTGGAACATGCAAATAATTCATTGTGAGTTCGTAAGAATGATGTGTTCATTACAATCATAGATTAGATGGTCTAGCAGGCTTTTTAGGCGATTTAGTAGGTCTTAATCTACCATGTCATGCTTTGTCTATTCAGATCTCGTATGTCTACCTTGGAAAAGAATTCCATACTAGTCGATGATTTCCGGCCAGAAATCGTTAACTATCGCTACAATCCAAACATGCATAGACACAACGTTTTAAAGACACAATTTCTTTATCCAATTAACATCTTTTAATCAATCTAACATGGCTACCCTACACCCTAGAAAGGTGACTACTTACTCATGATAATGTCTAAATCTAAAATGATATTAACAATGAAAACTAGGATAGACATGTTTATTTGATTTTGACTCTTTATATGGCGATAATAACGACGCTAATTGATAATCTAAGAAATGTAATTGCAATTATAACGATACTAAATGAATCTAAGAGAATACATAAAGAGAATAACAATCAAATGGAAAACAATAAAGACATTTAAACGAAAGATAAAGTAGGAATACCTATATGACGATCAATGATGATAATGACAATAGTAACAGAAAATCCTTGCACATAATAAACGATCCACCAATTACAACGATTGAACCACGCAAAGGAGATTACAAGGATGAAATTCTTATTGATCTAAGCTAATGTTTTGATATGAAATGGACAGAAATAAACTAAGAACAAAAGACAAAAGAAGAAGAAAATGATCTAAACTAGAAAGACTACACTAAAGAGAAAATGTAAGAAGAGAAGAGATGTTGTGTGTAGGATGGATGTGTTGATATGAGGCTAGAGCATCTATTTATAGTATTAGGGTTTCGTGGAGAAGAGGTCGGGCATTAAACACATAGGACAAAAGTAGGAAGAAGAAGCCGCCATGCTCGAAACAGCAGGAATACCCGATCGGGTACACAGTTACCCGATCGGGTAAGTGGTCTTCTGGAAGCTCTTGACTGTCGTTTCATCTCCTTGCTTTGACTTGACTTCCAACATCCCCCTTGACCTCTTGAGTCGGGTTTGTTGATAGGGTTTGATGTAAAGCGATGAATTCTTTCGCCTAATTGATTGATCTTCCGACAACTACGAAACTGTCTTTGCTTCTTCTCTCTTTCGAATTAGTGAACCTTCTTGAAATGCCTTTCACTTGGTCAAGCTTGCATCTTCAAATCGTCGGGTTCTAGGCAAATGCTCGGAAATATAGAAAAAGGGCGTAGAAACGTCACTTTCCTACAAAACATGTTAGAACATAGGAATTCGCCTAGAAGACGATATTAGCTCATAAAGTGGCTTAACAAAGCCCAAATGACATACAAAACCGAGCTAAATTGGGGGTTAAAACCATACAAATATTCACTTATCAAACTCCCCCAAGCTAAACCTTTGCTTGTACTCAAGCAAACATAACAAACAATACCAGGACAAGGTTGCAAGCGTTGGCTACTACACCATCAAGAACAAATCTCAACATAAAGCTTTGGAAACATAATGAATCATAACCCAAAAACAACGTGGGCAAGAATGATACATAAACATGGCTGAGATTTACATAACGGCGTAGCACAAAGAATTTCACTATAGAATTTCGGCTCTTGCATGATCTTTTGACAAATGGACTCTCACGGCACACTCGAACACTCATTGTATGTAAAAGGTGATTTCTTTATGTGTAAATGTTTTGAGACACTCACCTATCTACGACTTATGAAAATGTGTCCGCAGTCTAATATGGTAAACAATTCAAAACACAAGTCAAAGATCACAATGCACACAGAAAAGAAGCCGAAAAATAAGAAGAAGGCTTTGGGAAATGGGTGAAAGGTGGACAAATAGTTATGGTCATGTGAAGGTTAGAATGAGCTAGCAACTGACCAATGATAAATGAATACTCAATCCAAACCTTCGATGAATTTCCAATAGACGAATAACGAAGCCAGAAGCAACAGATTGACTTATTACACACGAAAACACAAGGGTAAACTCCTTCTGAATATTGACTTGACATTTCTTAGGAGATACTCACAACTTCTTCTTTTATTTATTTTTCTTTCTTTTTTGATTTTTTTCTTTTCTTTTTTTTTTTCTTTTTCATTCATTTTTCTTTTCTTTTCTGAACATAACATTGATTCTTGAACATTTTCGTTCTCCCAAATTCACTTTGTCAAAAAGGAACAAAATCTTCTCAAAAGAGCACCCATACACCATGGTCTAGCTACTAGCTCAAAGGGTAGGCAGTTTTTATATGTAGCTATTATTTTGTGAAGCATTTGTATGAAGAGGCTAATTTGAGGTGTAATTCAAAGTGAAAAAGGCTTCAAATCTTAGTGAATCATGAATGCAATGCTTATAGAAATGAAATGAGAACCATACTTATGCGTTTTGACATGACACACATCACAAGGAGAACTACACACACCTAGATGAGACTGGGTATAGATGTACCAGCTTAAGGAGGTTCTACCTTACAATATATGTAACTTGCCAAATGTCAAGATCAAGTGTACTCATCTATAGACTCATTCCATGCCTACTGTGTACAAGACTTACCCATGTATGCACAATTCAATGAATATTGAATCATTATAGTTTGAAAGCTCTAAGTTTGGGAAATGTAACATGAAAGCATAGTAAACAAGCAAGCAAAGCATGAAAAGCATTCAATTAGGTTCAGAAATTTTAGATTTTCTCAAAAATCTTCTCTTTCTTTTATTCAAAATTTGAAAAATGTAACTAAAATGAAAAATGTAACTAAAATGCAAAATGTAACTAAAATGCAAAATGGGAAAATGCAATCCCTCCCCCAAGCTAAACATCACATTGTCCTCAATATGAGCACAAAGACAAAATATGCAACGAGATGCTTAATGGGGAAAAGGAAAAATGAAATAAGATTGAAGCTTACTAGTCAGCGCGGACTCCCCCAAGCTAGTCTTTTGAACTTGACAAGGAAGGTCTTTATAGATTTTCTTCAAAAACTCTTTCATCTGCAAAATAAATCCTAACAACGAAAAAGGGAATACAAAAATAAAAATGCAAAAAGAAAAGGAACACGGGTTGCCTCCCGAGAAGCGCAATTTAAAAGTCTTGCTAGACTCTATTTCTTCTTTGAAATCATCCTTTATCCTTAAGCTCACTATCATCCAAGCTCATTTTCATAGCGTTCTTTACATTTTCCATCCATGCCAAACTTTTCCGGGAATAGCCCCTTCTAGCACTTTTAGCAGTAGTGCTTTTAGTATGCTCACCTGCAAGATAATCAACACTAACATGTGCCTCCAACGGATCTGTCAGTAAGGATCGAGGCATAGAAGAAATAGTAGAAGAGTCATCAACATTAAGCACATAACATGAGTCTTCTAACACGGGACTCCCAACGGTGGAATTTTTACTAAAGGTCACCTTGTCATCTCCTATCTCTAATGTCAACTTCCTATTCTTGACATCGAAAACTGCACCAGTGGTGTGCAAAAAGGGTCTTCCCAAAATGATTGGGTTTTAAGAGTCCTCGGCCATGTCAAATACTAGAAAGTCAACGGGAATGAAAAACTTACCAACTTTGACGGGCACATCTTCTAAAACACCCATAGGTTGTTTTAGAGAACGGTCCGCCATTTGCAAAGTAATATTAGTGCATTTCAAAGCACCCATGTTAAGTTTTTCAAACATAGAAAAGGGCATGACACTTACACTAGCACCTAGGTCGCAAACGGCCTTATCAATAGTATACGTGCCTATAGTGCAAGGGATGGAGTAACTACCAGGGTCCTTAAGTTTTGGGGGAGACTTATTTTGCAAGAGTGCACTACACTCTTCAGTGAAAGCTACGGTCTCAATCTCATTGAAGGATTGCTTCTTTTTGAGGACTTCCTTCATAAACTTGGAATAAGAAGGAACTTGGGTAAGCAATTCAATGAAAGGGACTGTTAGCTTTAAATTTTTGACGACGTCAAGGAACTTACCATATTGTGCCTCCTTCTTCTGCTTGGCTAATCTTTGGGGAAATGGGACTTTGATCTCAATAGGAATCTCGGGCTCCTTCCCCTTTGACATGGGCACCTTGTCTTCAACATCAACAACCACGGGCTCATCATTATGCTTACCACTTCTCGAGGAAATGGCATTTACAGTTTCGTGAGGTTGGTAACATTGTGAAGGCAGTTGCCCTTGGTTTTGATGGGTATTAGAAGAGGTAAATTGGGAAATTTTAGCTTCCAACAATTTGATGGCGGCATCCTTAGCTTGATCGCTCTCTTGGAATTGAGCTATTATGGTGTCTTGCCTTTGAGCCAATTGCAGTATCATGGCTTCAAGTTTACTTACACCATTGTCACTCTGTTGAGATGTAAAGGATTGGATTTGCTCTAGCTTTTGTGTGAGAAGGGCTACTTGAGCTTGTAGAAGTGTCAAAGTGGGGTCCTCTTGCTTAGATTTCGATGGTATGGAGCGGGAATTTCTATATTGAGAATTGTGAATTGCCATGGATTCAATGGTAGTGTGAGCATTTTCAACATTGATTTGATCAAATCTTCCATTGTTAGCAGAATCCAGGATACGACGAAACTCTATATAACACCCATTATAGAATGTGATGACAAGGAGCCATGGATCTATCCCATGATGAGGACACTCCCTTTGCAAGTCCTTGTACCTTTCCCAAGCTTCATATAGGCTCTCGTCATCCCCTTATTGGAAACCAGTGATTTGACTTCTCAACAAAGCGGTCTTTTCGGAAGGAAAGTACTTTTGGTAGAAGGCAAGAGCTAAACTCTCCCAATCGGTGATACCTAAAGTAACCTTATCAAGGCTATGAATCCACAACTTTGCCTTACCCCTCAAAGAAAATGAGAAAAGCATCTCTCTAATTTGCTCTTGGGTGACTCCAATTTGTCTAATAGTGGAGCAATAGTCACAGAAGTTTTGGATGTGAAGGTTGGGATCTTCTGTGGCATTGCCACTAAATTGGCTTCTTTCTATAAGGTTGATGAAGGCAGGTTTGATTTCAAAGTTTTGGGCTTCGATTTGGGGTGTAGCAATACCCCTTGGAAGTGTTTCTGCGGTGGGTTTGGAATGGTCTGAAAGTCGAACCATTTCGTAATGTGAAGGTGAAGATGGAATGTTGTTTGGAATTTGATTGGTTTTTTTGTGAATGGAGATGAGAATGGATCTTCTTCTCCTTCGAGATTAGATAAAATATCCGAGTATTTCTCAGGAATATGATCTAAACTTAAAGTATCAGAAGCTTTTGAAATTTCGTTGAATAACTTTCGTCTCCTACGCAGAGTTCTTTCTAGATCGGGGTCTAAAGAGATAGATGTCCCTAGTCTAGAAGATCTGGGCATAAGATTGGAAAGCTAAGATGAAAAATCAAGAGAGGTCTAAAGGAATTTGGGTTTCTAAAGACTAGATAAAACTAATTGCGATAAAAATCACAAGAAAAAGGGAAACTAAACCGTGCTCCCCGGCAACGGCGCCAAAATTTGATCAGGCCTGTCGCAAGCCCAATACAAAGATAATTTACCCAGACTAGGCTAATAACAAATTAATGTAATTAGGTAAGTAGGGGTAGATCCTCAGGGAGATGGTGTTTCCTATAGAATGTGAAGTGTCTCGCAATTGGGTTTTATCTAATGACTTTCTGGGTTTTGGAGTTTTGATATCTAAACAAATAAAATGCATAAATGAAAACAAAATAAAAGCAAACTAAAATGGAAACAATAAAGCAAGTGATGAAAAGCATCTAGGGAAGTAGGTTCACACATGTAGATTGACATATTGATGAAATTGGATTTGGAACATGCAAATAATTCATTGTGAGTTCGTAAGAATGATGTGTTCATTACAATCATAGATCAGATGGTCTAGCAGGCTTTTTAGGCGATTTACTAGTCTTAATCTACCATGTCATGCTTTTTCTATTCAATTCACGTATTTCTACCTTGGAAAAGAATTCCATTTTAGTCGATGATTTCCGGCAGAAGTCGTTAACTATCGTTACAATCCAAACATGCATAGACACAACGTTTTAAAGGCATAAATTCTTTTATCCAATTAACATCTTTTAATCAATCTAACATGGCTACCCTACACCCTAGAAAGGTGACTACTCACTCATGATAATGTCTAAATCTAAGATGATATTAACAATGAAAACTAGGATAGACATGTTTATTTGATTTTGACTCTTTATATGGCGATAATAACGACACTAATTGATAATCTAAGAAATGTAATTGCAATTATAACGATACTAAATGAATCTAAGATAATACATAAAGAGAATAACAATCAAATGGAAGACAATAAAGACATTTAAATGAAAGATAAAGTAGGAATACCTATGTGACGATCAATGACGATAATGACAATAGTAATAGAAAATCCTTGCACATAATAAACGATCCACCAATTACAACGCTTGAACCACACAAAAGAGTTTACAAGGATGAAATTCTTGTTGATCTAAACTAATGTTTTGATATGAAATGGACAGAAATAAACTAAGAACAAAAGACAAAACAAGAAAATGATCTAAACTAGAAAGACTAAACTAAAGAGAAAATGTAAGAAGAGAAGAGATGTTGTGTGTAGGATAGATGATATGATATGAGGGGCTAGAGCATCTATTTATAGTATTAGGGTTTCGTGGAGAAGAGGTCGGGCATTAAACACATAGGACAAAAGTAGGAAGAAGAAACCGCCATGCTCGGATCAGCACACTTACCCGATCGGGTACACACTTACCCGATCGGGTAAGTGGTCTTCTGGAAGCTCTTGACTAACGTTTCATCTTCCTTTGCTTTGACTTGACTTCCAACATCCCCCTTGACCTCTTGAGTCGGGTTTGTTGATAGGGTTTGATGTAAAGCGATAAATTCTTCCGCCTAATTGATTGATCTTCCGACAACTACGAAACTGTCTTTGCTTCTTCTCTCTTTCGAATTAGTGACCTTCTTGAAATGCCTTTCACTTAGTCAAGCTTGCTTCTTCAAATCGTCGGGTTCTAGGCAAATGCTCGGGAATATAGAAAAAGGGCGTAGAAACGTCACTTTCCCTACAAAATATGTTAGAACATAGGAATTCGCCTAGAAGACGATATTAGCTCATAAAGTGGCTTAACAAAGCACAAATGACATACAAATCCGAGCTAAATTGGGGGTTAAAACCATACAAATATTCACTTATCATAATTTATAAATTAAAACTTCCGAGTCGAATTTAGAATTTCCGAGTTTGTATTTGGATATTACGCGAGATTTCAAGTAAATCCCGTCTTAAGCCGTCTTTGACTTTTGTTGACTTTTTCCCTTACACATCTCATACTCCCTCATAACCTAATACTACCTTACACAACTCAACTCTTACTTCTTCCTTAAGAAAACCCATGAAAACCTAGCTTCCATAATCTTCCAACCTTAGATTCTTTATAACTCATTCGTTTCTCGCTCAAATTCACGTAAGTTCGTCTTATTCTTCCCCTCTTAGCTTCCTCTATCCGTATTGGTAATAAAATTACCGTCTTTCTCGCTTTTTAAACTTTCCGTCTTTCTCAAGGTGAAGAATATTCATCTTTTATTAACTATTTGTAAGTGGTGACCTTCAAGATCCTGACAAAGACTATTTCTTAATCGAAGAGGACCTTGAAGCGGAGTGAAGACGCATAAAGGTGACGGTGAAGGGTTACTCGATATCATTTACGTGTTTTACATGCTTTCTATGTTAGAATTCGTATTTAGAATACGATTAGTAAGCTTAGGGATTGTATTATTGATAATGGATGTTGTTTGTTGTGAATTGATATGAGTATGAATGATTTATGATGATAGTTGATAATGGTTAATTGTTGATCCTTAATTAAACAAGACATTTTTCGTGCAATATAGACCCCAGCCGGTCGACCGGCAGCCGGTCAGACCACCGGCTGGGGCAGTGGTTGTATATTTTTGTGTTGTTACGTAATTTTGGTGCATGAAGTTGGTCTCAGCCGGCCGACCGGCAGCCGGTCAGCCGACCGGCTGAGACACCTCTCTTTTCCTTCTTGGTTTTCATAATACCCTTGGTCCCAGACGGGTAGCCGGCAGCCGGTCCACCTGACCGGCTGGGACACACTGTTATTTCGTGTTGGTTTTTCATATGATACATGGCCTTAGCCGGGTGGCCGGCAGCCGGTCCACCTAACCGGCTGGCACCTGCTGGTCTTTGTTTGTATTTCTTGTTTACGATTTCATTTATAATAATTCCGATCGTTCGTTTATCATATAAATTTACGTAGTGACTTATAATATTAATGTTTTGAATATATGATATTTTATTCGCTTGTATCACATGTTTTGTGACGGTTTTTGGTATGTTCCACTTTGAGTCGGTTTTTACAAATGTTACGGTTTGAGCACTATTTTGTTATGTGCTTTGTATTCTCATTCCCTTGGCTACCTCCACGTTCGTAAGGCTGGAATGTATCCTACTGCTTAATTGCATGTGTTAGTGGGCATACGACGACAATGTTGGGAGGCGAACGGTTTGCGTTGATCGACCCGGCCGTCAAATGTTGTGTACTTGCAAGGTGGTGTTATTTGCATGTAGCGTACCGCTTGTTATGAGGCTTGTGCTCTTTTCCGCCTCTTTCGTGAATTGTATCTACCGAGTCTTGGATGCGAAACGTTTATCGCATGTCGAACCGGAAAATGTGATTTCAGGATTCTGGCCAGATTTAGACTAGGACCGGGTATTTATATCGTCGTTCTACCAGGAGGAAATTAGTCCACATATACGAAATGAATTCAATCGTGTATGCGTTTAGGGAAATGCTTATCTCGTGGATGCCTTTTAATCATACTTGCCATGTACACGGTGCTAGTGCGTTTCATTTACCGTGAGAGTTGTTGTCATTGTGTCGATATGTTTGGATGAATGATTATATGATTGATCATTGGATGACTTGGCATGGGTTGTTTGTCGAGTCTCAATCTTATCAAACTTATACCGCTAACGGTGAGATGTAAGCCCTAGTGAGCGTATTCGGTTGCCTAAGAGTGTCTTCCCCGAGTCTTGAATAACATGATGGTTTCGGATTTGATTTCCACATGATCTTATCATTATATATTGGATTGCCTATCTATTTCTTATCGTATCTCACATGTATATCTATACGTATGCATGCTCTACCTTTGTATCTTCTTTGATGTACGTTTAGTGTGATATGGCTGGGAGAACCCGGAGTTACTCCCCACTGACTGTGGCGTTCATGTTTTTCATGGATGAACAAGTTGCTTGATTTGGATGGCTTTTTGCTTATGCTATTTTGGGTTCGGGTGTGAGCTAGCGGGCGTTGTCCCTGGAAGTTTCACCTCTAGACGTTATTTTAGCTAGTTGCTAATCTCTTTGACATTTGTTAACCTTTGGAGAGACTACGTCTCTTGTTGTAGTATATTTCGTATTTTGGTTTGTAATATTTGACACACCTCGTATTTTCTAACTTGCATGTATAAAGGTTTTTAAAATACCGTATTTCCGCTAATTAATTCACATGCTTGTATGTTTTATTTCCGCATTCGCGAGGTTTGTCACATAAATAGGTTCACCATTCTAACTCTATAATCCATAACAACTGAGCACTCACTATCCCAAGCTTGCAACGAACATTTCTCAATCTCAAACTATGATTCCTTAAGAATAAAAGAGAATTACTAATTCCAAACCACGAATGACCAATCACTTGGCAATCCGACAACCATTCAAATCATCTAGTTCATCTAAAACTCATAACATATCGGTCTTCTTGTATGAGATTATTCCTCGAATCTGGTCACAAATCTAAATTTCACAAGTAAGTTTCCTTTTTAGAGCGTAACAATTTAAGACAACAATTTCCCAAACAACCTCCAAGGTAACTATTCCAATATGTCGCAACAACGAACTATTATCATGATCCACTCAATTCTCAAAATACCACTACAATACCAAACTCCAAATCTAAAACCACTAAGAGAGAGTACATTATCACTATTAGGATTCATCTTAGAGCTTAAGTCCTATTTCCCATGATGAAATACAACATGAAAATTTGCTCAAACCAAGGACACATATTCTAGCTAAAGAATCCCAAATTACATCACACTTATTCTCTGAGCCTTACAAACGGAATATCCAATCCACTAGAGAAAAGATGAAGGAGCAACGAGATAGGAAACGATAAGGAATATCAAGTAGAACACGAGAATAAATAAGGCACGAGATTACAAGAGAGGAGCGCTGAAAATAACGAGGTCAAGGAAGAGACAAAGCAGATAGTAGAGTTATGAAGATATCCGAGTAAGAAAGAAGATACGATCATGCGATTTCTTAAAGATCAATCTTGACAAAAACATTCAAGAATGGAAATGAAAAGGGACAATGGTACCACAAATCATTAGAGTAAGGTACGCCTAAATTCGACAAATCGACTACAACCCAATTCATCCATCCTTTCATATCACACGGATTCCCAAATGCGGAATTGCAACTCAAGCATAGTAACATTCCTTTAGCTCAAATATTCAAGACAACCTCAAAGGTTTCAAAACCGAAGGTCTAACAAGGAATTCTTCATACTAATCTCTTTTCAAATCCTATGGCCCACAAGGTAGAACACCGAACAAAACGTCATCATCAACATCTTAAGGCATCACCGTCATAGCCAATCTAATCAAATTCCACTCATGCCATAATCCTTAAGTAACATGGTTTAATCTATCATGACGACTTACTACCTCAACCAAGTCTCTGATACCATGATATAAGATCATATCTTTAAATCCAAGAACTATAGCCAAATGCTTTTCCACCAAGCCTATACTCACAAACACACAATAGGAAACCACAAGACGTCACTTAACCTCAAAAGTATTTCGCTCAAAGTATCATTCAAAACTTCTTATTTACACCAATTAGACATATCATAAGCATGGTCTTCAAAATAATACTAAACTTCTAAGTCCAAAAGACTAAATTACTAATGAGTTAAGAAGTCATAGCCAACTCATTCGACCTTACACCATCGAATATCATGAACTATTTACACCCAAGTCATGCAAGCATTTATACATTAAAATCATTAAACATACCTTACCACATTTTCCTCAAGGATACCAACTCTCACCACTAGGGGAGAACTTAAGTCTACACAATTTTTCTCGAATCCCAAATTCATTCTAATCAACACTAACATTCCACCAAGTCTAAAATTCTTCCGACCAAGTACAATATGTGTGACAACCCTCGCGAATGCGGAAATAAAATATAACAAGCATGTGAATTATATAGCGGAAAATACGGTGTTTTTAAAACTTTTTACATGCAAGATAGAAATACGAGGAATGTCAAATAAATACAAACTAAAATAGAATATACTACAAAGAGACGTAGTCTCTCAAAATGTATCCAACATCAAAGTTATTAGCAAACTAGCTAAACAACGTCTAGAGGTGATTCATACAGGCCAACGCCCGCTAGCTCACACCCGAACCCAAAATACCACAAGCAAAAAGCCATCCAATCAAGCAACCTGTTCATCCATGAAAAACATGAACGCCACAATCAGTGGGGCGTAACTCCGGGTTCTCCCAGCCATATCACATTAAACGTACATAAACGGAAATACAAAAGTAAGAGAATACATATATAAATATACATGTGAAGTACGAGAAGGATAAATAGGCAATTCGATATATAAAGATAAGAGCATATGAAGTACAAAGCCGTAACCATCATATTATAGAAAGACTCGGGAAAGACACCCTTAGGCAACTATACACTCACTAGGGCTTGCATCTCACCGTTAGTGGCATACACTTGATAAGCTAGAACTCGACATATGAACTGTACGCATCAGATTAGTTATAGACTCGGGGAAGACACTCTTAGGCAACCATACACACTCACTAGGGCTTGCATCTCACCGTTAGCGGCATAAGTTTGATAAGATTGAGACTCGACAAATAAACCATGCCAAGTCATCCAATGATCACGAATAATCAATCATGTAATCACCCATCCAAACATACAAATACATTGACGACCTCTCTCACGGTAAATGACACACACTAGCACCGTGTACATGGCAAGTATCATTAAAAGGCATCCACGGGATAAACATTTCCCTGAACGCATACACAATTACATTTCGTATATGTAGACTAATTTCCTCCGGTAGAACGACGATATAAATATCCGGTCCTAGTCTAAATCTGGCCAGACTCCCGAACTCACATTTTCCGGTTCGACATGCGATAAACATTTCGCATCCAAGACTCGGTCAATCATAGACGCCGAGTACCCCAAATTCGGTCGACATTCACGAAAGAGGCGGAAAAGAGCATAAGCCTCATAACAAGCGGTACGCTACATGCAGTTGACACCACCTTGCAAGTATACGACATTTGACGGCCGGGTCGATCAACGCAAAGCGTTTGCCTCCCAACAACGTCGTCATATGCCCACTAACACATGCAATTAAGCAGTAAGGATACGCTCCCCGTTCCGACATTCCAGCCTTACGAACGTGGAGGTAGCCAAGGGAATGAGAGTACAAAGCACATAGGAAATTAGTGCTCAAACCGTAACATTTGTAAAACCGACTCAAAGGGGGACATATCAAAAACCGTCACCAACATGAGAATAGGGAATTATATAAATTTAACTATGATAAAAATGATTCAATACATTATACATAAGCATTAGAACAAGTTTAGGAAGTATAATGAATAAGAAACATAGATCCCCTCTCCAAACAACGTGTTTGGAAACCAAGTAAAACAAGGGTCCACTTCAAACGGTCATAACTATAGTTCTAGACATCCAAATGCAGAAATTCCAAATTATCCTCTTACGGTTCCAACGGTAAATCACAAGCCCAAAACAAGCACGTAACAAAGGCGATATGATCATTTTACGAAAAAGGGTCAGTGCAGGAAAACTGCATTCGACTTTGGGAAACTGGCAGCAAGAAACGCCGGCAGCGTCCCACGATGCTGCCAGAGCGTCCTGTCTCGGGCACGAAAACACGAATTTCACAATTTCACTAAGGCATGACATAACATCATCTATCATTACAAATCATCAATTCTCATATCAATTATCAATTAATAACAACCATCATCAACAACACAATTCCTAAGATTACTAACCTTATTCTAAAAACGATTTCTAACATAGAAAACACATAAAACACGTAAATGAAATCGAGTAACCCTTCACCGTTACCTTTATGCGTCTTTAAACGATTTCTAAACCTTCCTCCACTAGATCGTAATCTTTGTCGGGGTCTAGAAAGTCTCCACCTACAATTAGATAATAAAAGATGAATATAATTCACCTTTGAGAAAGACGGATAAATTGAAAAGCGAGATAGACGGTAATTTTATTACCAAAACGGATAGAGGGAACGAATAAGACGAACCTTAGTGAATTTGAGCGAGAAATGAATGAGTAGTGACGATTCTAAGATGGATCAAATATGGAGGCTAGAGATTTGGGGTTTCTTGGTGTGGAAGAAGAAGAAGATTGAATGAGGGAGTTAGGGTTGTGAGGGAGTATATGAAGGAGTAAGTGGAAAAATATGGGAAAAAGCCCATAAGCGTCTTAAGAAGTAACTTACTCGGAATCTCGCGTAAAGTCCGAAAACAAACTCGGAAATTCTAAATTAGACACGGGAAATTTAATTCTACACTAAAACTAAATTTCGCTGAAAAGTATCCGTATAATATTTTTAAATTACAAATAGGGTACATTTGCGGGTGTTACAATCACCCCACCTTTTAAAAAGTTTCGTCGTCGAAACTTGAGAGTAGAAAACAAAAGTGTCAAGGACAAGAATCGGTTTTCAAAAGTAATACGAAAACTTTTATAAGGGAAACATTTATGAAACGAGGTTCTTCTCGAAAATGGTTTAAGGAAATTTTTCTTAAGTGCGAAACTTACTTACGGATCTTAAGAGTGCCCGTCGCGAACGAGTACTCTAGTTATCCAAATCAAATAAATGACGAAATAGTGAAATCAAAATTCAAAACAAGCGTTAGTAAGTGCAGGACTAGCCACCAGACGTCTCCAATAACAAGTCCAAACATCCAACCAACGCAAAAATCCAAATATAAAAGCGAAAGTAATCTATTTTCTCCAAAAAGAGGGTACAAAATCCACCCTTAGACTTCGTTGAAAAGTTAAATTTGGAATACGATATGGAAATTTGAAGATTTTCTCAAAGATAAACTCAAAATAACATGACATTACACGTACATAGAGCGACTCGAGCATCACAAACACAGTTCAGGGTATGAAAATGTATACAAAACACGCAAAAACAAAACAAATCGAACTCTTACGGATAGGAAGATCACGATGAAGTCGGCAGGAAGATCTACAAGAATTCGACATCACTAACTCTACTAATAAACTACTTCTCAAGAAAATGCAATTTACCTCAATTACACTTTAACCATCCTAAATAGCCAAACTCCATAAACATTATTTACAACCATCACAATCAAAGCAACAAACATAATTATCTAAGATCCAACTAGCCTCATCCCAGATCTCACGACAAGGAAAAATCCACAATCCATTATCGATTATAATGATTCTTTAATATGCCATAACATCCTTAATTCGATCATCACTACGCTCGAAGCCTCAAATATAAATAGTCACATTAGCAAACTATGGTGGTTACTAATCCTCAAGATGAATGGGTTCACCATTTTATCTCTATATTCCATAACAACTGAGCACTCACTATCCAAAGCTTGCAACGAACATTTCTCAATCTCAACTATGATTCCTTAAGGATAAAAGAGAATTACTAATTCCAAACCACAAATAGCCAAATCACTTGGCAATCAGATAACCATTCAAATCATCTAGTTCATCTAAAACTCAAAATGAATCAATTTTCATTTATGACAATACTCCTCAAACTTTGGTTACCGGCTTAATTACCCTAAAGCAAAGTCTCTTTTAGAATCCACCAATTAGAGACATATAATTCCCAAATGATATCCCAAGCACCGTTATAATACCCAACAACAACGAACTATTATCACGCTCAACTCGATTCCCAAAATAGCACTACAATACCAAGCTCCAAATCTAAAACCACTAAGAGAGGATACATTATCACTATTAGGATTCATCCTAGAGCTTAAGTCCTATTTCCCATGATGAAATACAACATGAAATTTGCTCAATCCGAGGACACATATTCTAGTTAAAGAATCCCAAATTATATCACGCTTATTCTCTGAGCTTTACAAACGGAATATCCAATCCACTAGAGAAACGATGAAGGAGCAACGAGATAGAAAACGATAAGGAATCTCAAGGAGAACACGGGAATAAATAAGGCACGAGATTACAAGAGAGGAGCGCTGAAAATAACGAGGTCAAGGAACAGACAAAGCAGATAGTAGCGTTATGAATATATCCGAGTAAGAAAAAAGATACGAGCATGCGATTTCTTAAAGATCAATCTTGACAAAAACATTCAAGAATGGAAATGAAAAGGGATGATGGCACGAGTAAAGGTTTAAGGTTTAATCCACAAAATTTCTCCTTTCAAACTTAGGGTGATAGTAAAGCAACTCATCCCAATAATAAAGGTCTCTTACAAGGGACCCTCGTACCACAAATTATCAAAGTAAGGTACACCTAGATTTAACAAATCGATTACAACCCAATTCATCCACCCTTTCATATAGCACAGAATCCCAATTGCGGAATTGCAACTCAAGTATAGTAACATTCTCTAAATTCCAAAATCTGACACACTCTCAAAGGTTTCAAAACCGAAGAACTAGCAAGGAATTCTTCATACTAATCTCTTTTCAACTCCTTCGGCCCACAAGGTAGAACACCGAACAAAACGTCATTATCAACATCATAAGGCATCTCCATCATAGCTCATCTAATCAGATTCCACTCATGTCCATAGTCCTTAAGTAACATGGTTTAATCTATCATGACGACTTACTACCTTAACCAAGTCTCCGATACCATGATATAAGATCATATTTTTAAATCCAAGAATTATAGCCAAGTACTTTTCCACCAAGCGTATACTCTAACACATAAACTAGAATCCACAAGAAATCACTTAGTCTCAAAAGCATTTTACAACTCAAGGCATCATTCAAACTCCTAAATTCAAAAGATTAAATCGCTAATGGGTTAAGAAGTCTTAGCCAACTCATTCAACCTTACACCATCAAATATCATGAACTATCCACACATTAGTCATGACAAGCATCAAGCATTAAAATCACCAAACTTATCTTACCACCTTTCCACAGAGATACAACCAATCATCAATATAGGGTGAACTTAGATCTACACCATTTACCTGAAATCCCAAATTCATTCTAACCAACACTAACATCCCACAAAGTTCAAAATTCTTCCGACCAAGTATAATATACCACAAACACATAGGTATGGCATCCACAAAAATGTTACATGAGTAAGGTAAGGATACCAATTGATAAGGAGGAGGGAAGTAACAAGAGTAATCTCCAAGGGGAGAAGACGTTAGATGATAAAGAAGCACTTAGATAGAAGGAAGAGAGCATGATACATTAAGGACGAGAGAAATCATCGATGGGGAAGAAATACACTTCAATTAGGCTTGTCAATCTTCAATCTTTGGCAGAGGATAGTTCTTCTAGGTAACACATGATCCACCTCAAGACGGTAGATACAAACAAACATAACATCACTCAACACAATCAACAAAAAAGTTAGAACCTAACAAACATCAAGTATACCAAAGACTACCAAGAAAAGTCCTTAATTTCTACCCATCTCTCATTTATTATTTCAAGGTCAAGTAGTTTAAGTTTAGGGTTCACGTGTGTGCGTCAGAGCGTTTAAAGCTCTGATACCAACTGTGACAACCCTCGCGAATGCGGAAATAAAACATAACAAGCATGTGAATTATATAGCGGAAAATACGGTGTTTTTAAAACTTTTTACATGCAAGATAGAAATACGAGGAATGTCAAATAAATACAAACTAAAATAGAATATACTACAAAGAGACGTAGTCTCTCAAAATGTATCCAACATCAAAGTTATTAGCAAACTAGCTAAACAACGTCTAGAGGTTATTCATCCAGGCCAACGCCCGCTAGCTCACACCCGAACCCAAAATACAACAAGCAAAAAGCCATCCAATCAAGAAACCTGTTCATCCATGAAAAACATGAACACCACAATCAGTGGGGAGTAACTCCGGGTTCTCCCAGCCATATCACATTAAACGTACATAAACGGAAATACAAAAGTAAGAGCATACATATATAAATATACATGTGAAGTACGAGAAGGATAAATAGGCAATTCGATATATAAAGATAAGAGCATATGAAGTACAAAGCCGTAACCATCATATTATAGAAAGACTCGGGAAAGACACCATTAGGCAACTATACACTCACTAGGGCTTGCATCTGACCGTTAGTGGCATACACTTGATAAGATAGCACTCGTTATATGAACTGTACACATCAGATTATAAATAGACTCGGGAAGACACTCTTATGCAACCTACACACTCATAGTCTTGCATCTCACCGTTAGCGGCATAAGTTTTGATAAGATTGAGACTCGACAAAACAAACATGTCAAGGTCATCCAATGATCACGAATAATCATCATGTAATCACCCATCCCAACATCCATATATATTGACGCCCTCTCTCACGGTAAATGCCACGCACTAGCACCGTGTACATGGCAAGTATGATTAAAAGGCATCCACGGGATAAACATTTCCCTGAACGCATACACGATTACATTTCGTATATGTAGACTAATTTCCTCCGGTAGAAAGACGATATAAATATCCGGTCCTAGTCTAAATCTGGCCAGACTCCCGAAATTACATTTTCCGGTTCGACATGCGATAAACATTTCGCATCCAAGACTCGGTCAATCATAGACGCCGAGTACCCCAAAATCGGTCGACATTCACGAAAGAGGCGGAAAAGAGCACAAGCCTCACAACAAGCGGTACGCTACATGCAGTTGACACCACCTCGCAAGTATACAACATTTGACGGTCGGGTCGATCAACGCAAAGCGTTCGCCTCCCAACAACGTCGTTATATGCCCACTAACAAATGCAATTAAGCAGTAAGGATACAATCCCCGTTCCGACATTCCAGCCTTACAAACGTGGAGGTAGCCAAGGGAATGAGAGTACAAAGCACTTAGAAAATTAGTGCTCAAACCGTAGCATTTGTAAAACACTCAAAGGGGGACATATCAAAAACCGTCACCAACATGAGAATAGGGAATTATATAAATTTAACTATGATAAAAATGAATCAATACATGATACATAAGCATTAGAACAAGTTTAGGAAGTATAATGAATAAGAAACATAGATCTCCTCTCCAAAACAACGTGTTTGGAAACCAACTAAAACAAGGGTCCACTTCAAACGGTCATAACTAGATTTCTAGACATCCAAATGCAGAAATTCCAAACGGAGGTGATAGCTTATCCTCTTACGGTTCCAACGGTATGTCACAAGCCCAAAACAAGCAAGTAACGAAGGAGATATGATCATTTTACGAAAAGGGGTCAGTGCAGGAAAACTGCAGTCGACTTTGGGAAACTGGCAGCAAGTAACGCTGCCAGCGCCGGACGACGCTGCCAGCGTCCCACGACGCTGCCTGCGTCAATGGACGCTGCCTGCGTTCATTCTCGGGCATGAAATACACGAATTTCACAATTTTCACTAAGGCATAATACAACATCATCTATCATCACAAATCATCAATTCTCATATCAATTATCCACTAACAACAACCATCATCAACAACACAATTCCTATGGTTACTAATCCTATTCTAAATACGATTACTAACATAGAAAACACATAAAACACGTAAATGATATCGAGTAACCCTTCACCGTTACCTTTATGCGTCTTTAAACAATTTCTAAGCCTTCCTCCACTAGATAGTAATCTTTGACGGGGTCTAGAAAGTCTCCACCTACAATTAGATAATAAAAGATGAATATAATCCACCTTTTAGAAAGACGGATAAATTGAAAAGCGAGAAAGACGGTAATTTTATTACCAAAACGGATAGAGGAAGATGAGAGGGAACGAATAAGACGAACCTTAGTGAATTTGAGCGAGAAATGAATGACTAGTGACGATTATAAGATGGATCAAATATGGACGCTAGGGATTTGGGGTTTCTTGGTGAGGAAGAAGAAGAAGATTAAATGAGGGAGTTAGGGTTGTGAGGGAGTATATGAAGGAGTAAGTGGAAAAATATAGGAAAAAGCCCATAAGCGTCTTAAGACGTATCTTACTCGGAATCTCGCGTAAAGTCCGAAAACGAACTCGGAAATTCTAAATTAGACACGGGAAATTTAATTCTACACTAAAACTAAATTTCGCTGAAAAGTATCTGTATAATATTTTTAAATTACAAATAGGGTACATTTGCGGGTGTTACAATATGCCACAAACAAAAGGTTATGGTGTCCACAAAAGGTCACATAAGGAAGTTGAGGGTACAAATTGATAAGGAGGAGGAAAGTAACAAGAGTAATTTCCAAGGGGGAAAGAAGTTAGATGATGAAGAAGCACCTAGATAGAAGGAAGAGAGCATGATACACTAAGGACGAGAGAAAACATCGATGAGGAAGAAATACACTTCAATTAGGCATGTCAATCTTCAATCTTCGGTAGAGGATACTTCTTCTAGGTAACACATGATCCACCTCAAGACGGTAGATACAAACAATCATCACTCAACACAATCAACAAACAAGTTAGAACCGTACAAACATCAAGTACACCAAGGACTACCAAGTAAAATCCTTAACTTCTACCCATCTCTAATTTATTATTTCATGGTCAAGTAGTTTAAGTTTAGGGTTCACGTGTGTGCGTCGGGAGCGATAAAGCTCTGATACCAACTGTGACAACCCTCGCGAATGCGGATTTAAAACATACTACCATGTGATTAATATAGCGAAAAATACGGTGTTTTTAAAACTTTTCACATGCAAATAGAAAGGTACGAGGAATGTCAATAATTACAAACAAAATATAAAATACTACAAGAGACTTAGTCTCTCAAAATACTATCCAACATAAAAGTTATTAGCAACTAGCTAAACAACGTCTAGAGGTGACTCATCCAGGCCAACGCCCGCTAGCTCACACCCGAACCCAAAATACCACAAGCAAAAAGCCATCCAATCAAGCAACCTGTTCATCCATGAAAAACATGAACGCCACAGTCAGTGGGGAGTAACTCCGGGTTCTCCCAGCTATATCACATTAAACGTACATAAACAAAAATACAAAAGTAGAAGCATGCATATATAGATATACATGTGAAATACGAGAAGGATAAATAGGCAATTCAATATATAAAGATAAGAGCATATGAAGTACAAATCCGTAACCATCATATTATAGAATGACTCGGGGATGACACTCTTAGGCAACCATACACTCACTAGGGCTTGCATCTCACCGTTAGCGGCATAAGTTTGATAAGATTGAGACTCGACAAACAAACCATGCAAAGTCATCCAAAGATCATGAATAATCAATCATATAATCATCCAACTAAACGTACAATACGTTGACGACATCTCTCACGGTAAATGACACGCACTATCACCGTGTACATGCAAGAATGATTAAAAGGCATCCACGGTATAAGCATTACCCAGAACGCATACACGATTCAATTCATTTCGTATATGTAGACTAATTTCCTTCTGGTAGAACGACGATATAAATATCCGGTCCTAGTCTAAATCTGGCCAGACTCTCGAAATCACATTTTCCGATTCGACATGCGATGACATTTCGCATCCAAGACTCGGTCAATCATAGACGCCGAGTACCCCAAATTCTCACGAAAGAGGCGGAAAAGAGCACAAGCCTCATAACAAGCGGTACGCTACAAGCAAACGACACCACCTCGTAAGTATACAACATTTGACGGCCGGGTCGATCAACGCAAAGCGTTCGCCTCCCAACAACGTCGTCATATGCCCACTAACACATGAAATTAAGCAGTAAGGATACACTCCCCGTTCCGACATTCCAGCCTTACGGACGTGGAGGTAGCCAAGGTAATGAGAGTACAAAGTACATAGAAAATTAGTGCTCAAACCGTAACATTTGTAAAACCGACTCAAAGTGGGGCATATCAAAATCCGTCACAAAAACATGTGATACAAGCGAAGGGATTATTATATATTCGAAACATTAATATTTAAAGTCAACTTATAGAGTCAAACACGGAAGTCAACAAAAGTCAAAGTCAAACCCGAGACTCAAGACCCAAACCCGACAATTTGGAGTTGGCTACAAACAAATCATCAATGCAAGAATACTAAGTCCAAAGGGTCGAGGGAATTCAAGGCGGAAACTAGAATTCAAAGGTTCAACTTTGGGAAAACTGGCAGCAAGAAACGCTGTGAGCGCCAGACGACACTGCCAGCGTCCCACGACGCTGCCAGCGTCCTGATCTCAGGCACGCGATCCTTCACTTTTTGACTTGTCATCAACATACAAAAATCATCATTTATCATCACAAACCATCAACTCTCATATCAATTATCAACGAACAACAACCATCATCAACAACACAATTCCTATGATTACTAATCCTATTCTAAATACGATTACTAATATAGAAAACACATAAAACACGTAAATGATATCGATTAACCCTTCACCGTTACCTTTTCGCGTCTTTAATCGATTCCTAAGACTTCCTCCACTAGATAGTAATCTTTGTCGGGGTCTAGAAAGTCTCCACCTACAATTAGATAATAAAAGATGAATATAATTCACCTTTGAGAAAACCGGATAAATTGAAAAGCGAGAAAGACGGTAATTTTATTACCAATACGGATAGAGGACGATGAGAGGGAATGAATAAGACGAACTTTAGTGAATTTGAGCGAGAAACGAAGGAGTAGTGTCGATTATAAGTTTGAGCAAGAATGGAGCTTAGGTTTTGGGTGGTTACTAGATGAGGAAGAAGAAGTGAGTTGTGAGGGAGTTTAGGGTTTGAGGGATTGTAAGGGAGTAAGTGGAAAAATTATGGGAAAAAGCCCATAAGCGCCTTAAGACGTAACTTACTCGGAATTTCGAGTAAAATCCAAAAACGAACTCGGAAATTCTAAATTAGATACGGGAAATTTAATTCTAAACTAAAACTAAATTTCGCTGAATAGTATCCGTATAATATTTTTACTATAAAAATAGGGTACATTTGCGGGTGTTACAGCGGGTTTCTTAATCGTTTATTTTTCCTTTAAGTTTCATTTGGTTTTTCCTCCTTTCCCTATTTTTTTTACTCCCCATTTTCCTTAGTCATTAAGTATCCTTTTCTTTCCTAAATATTAAGTTTTTTCCTTCATCATTAAGTTTCTTTTCTTTTGTAAATATTAAAGCAAGGTTCGGCTTTTAATCGTCTTCCTAAATTTTAAGTTTCTTTTTTGTTTAGCTTTCCAATTAATATTAGTCGATCTTGGGCACATGATCTGCGGGGATGATTTTCGCGAGATGGATGACCACCTATGTTAGGCCTCTAGGGAATGTGGGGCACCGTCGTTTAATAGTGTCAGAATTATCGAGGATAAGGGGAACGTTGTCTTAATTGGGTATTGTGCCATTAGCGTTTTTCCACTATAAGATAAATCTTAAATTTCTTCTACTTAGACCATCTCCAACTGTGAGGAAGAGGCAAAGTGAAATATTGAGGATGTAAAAAAATATCAGCGGAAGAGAGTCTAACCATGAGGATAGTAGCGCAGGAAAGGAAGGAAGAAGAAGTTGAGCGAGAAAGGAAGGAAGAAAGAGCGGAGGATGAGGTGGGCCAAATGTCAGAGGAAAGAAGAAAGGAAAGAAGAAAGAGTGTACGTAATTTATATAATTGCTGCAAAATTTCCAAGGCATTGCATTTGGTATATATAAAATACCAGTTAATCTCTCTTGTAACGGTCACAAGCTTGTGACGGACTAAATGTGACCATTATATGATAAAAAGTAATCCTCCATAAAATGTTACCAGTCATATACTGGTTACATTTTCCATAAAAATGGTCACATTTGCTCCGTCACAAGCTTGTGACGAAAAGTGTCCGTCACAAACGAGAATTTGTGTTCTTTTATTATTTTATGTCTTCTTGCCTTTAATTTATCTATATAATATATAGTTACTTTAATAACGTCTTACTTAAAAAAAAAATTATCGAAAAATTATCGTCTAGAAAACCCGAGTAAATTACTTTAATAAGTTTTTAATATAAAAAATTGTGTGGGGTATATTAAAGTAAGAAAGATAAAATGATGAAAGAGAGTGAGATGAGCAATACGTATAAATCATTGTTGTATGAGTAATTTGGTTGTTAATTGAAAAGTTGAGGAATAATGAGGTGGATGAGTAAGAAGTGATGAGATAGTGGGATGGGGAATAGAAAAATTTGATGTTGGAGATGGTCTTATGGGTGCCACTGCCAAATCTAATGAGCCCTATGTAACTTGTCTTGCCCTATCTCAACTATTGAACTTGGCAGCATGTGAGTTAAAGGTTCCCAATTACGATCAAGTTTGCTGCACAATTATCTTGTATGTTGATCCTTTTAACACTAAAGCTCTCTACCAAAGGAGATTAGCATTTAAATATTTTTACCTCCGTCTGAAGGCCGTTGATTACTTGGAGTGTGCGCTCAAATATAACCATCAAAATAAGGAAATTTCCAGAGAGATTCAAGCTGTGATTGACCGATTAGCCATTAGCTCAAATGGAAAGCAGGAATCTACTGAAATGGATCCTTTTGACATAGAACGGAAAGGGAAAAAAGGCTTTGTTATTTTCGGGTTCATTTGATGATTGTGTTTCAGAGGTGCCATTAGAAGCTGAGTAACTTTGCGTCATGCGACGCCATTAATGGATCTGATTCCTAAGCTAGCCCTTAATCACCGCATTAACTCTATCTTCTCAAAGTTACTATAATTTATTACATTGCAAAAAACTTAGAGTTCTTTCATGGGTCCATGTCTTTCTTGAGGGCATGTCCCCTTACCTTTAAAACCATCCAGACAGAAACTCCCTAAGAAGAAATTTCAAGCACAACAGAAGTTCCCATTTCATACGTTGGAGAATCGTTATGAACAAAATGATGTCATGCAGACAGCGAGTGTTACCCTGGTTCAAGAAGAGGTTGTTTTCCAAGTTGATAAGAAAAAATGACCGTCTTCTAACTCTTCTCAAGTCAGCAAAGTCTCAATAATGAAGTTCAAATTTAAAGCAGTGAGTAATTAGTTACATAGCTAATAAAGAAGAAGTAACGACCGCCCCCAAAAGTAAAGAACGAACGAGTTATGTTTTTCCCACACAGTAGAAAAGATCGTTGGTTTCCCTCAACGTCTTAACTATTTTATGGAGATTTGCACACTCTACCGCTATGGTAACGAAGATTAAGAGGGAAGATTTTCACAAGATCAATTTCTACACCATACCCATTGTCACCCACCTTTTAAGAAAAGACGTATTTTCTTTTCAGCTACGATTTCCAGTTGTTTTACTAAGACTGGATTAAGTAGTACAGAGGTCTATAACCCCCCTCCTTTTGTCATATAACAAATCATTATGTAGTTTTATTTCACGATTTAAATATAAATAGTTTATTGTTGTCAACAAAAAAAATGGTTTGTTATGAACGAAAAGTCAATTGCAATAACATACTCCTACCAAAAGAACTTTACGAAGAACCAACCTTGCAAATATGCTAGACTTTGAAAATATTCTACTTAAGAGCCCCACAAGTTGAAAGCACCCCCCGATATTTACGAGAGACTTGAAGAGAACCTAATTTTAGGCTCTCTTATCCATTACTTGAGGTTTCTTACACTTGAAGTTTTTTAACACCACTCTTGTAAACACTGTTAATTTCACGGTAAAAATGAATCATCAAAGTAATGCAAATATGCGAATGGTAAAGAGGAGTTTAGAGAATGTCATACATCACGATACAATAACTCAAATATTACTTAATAAGATCTTCCCAATTAAGTGAAACTGTTAACATCTCAGTTACCCGAGATAGTACATATCAAATTCACCAATACAAGAGTACTTTAAGGATAAATAGCTTATTAACACTGCTGGTGAGCCAAAGTCGTATGCTCCCAAAGATACTATTCATGCAATTATAACCTTAAATTAAAATAATAGTGTAGTAAAATAAGGGTCGATCCGCGTAGAAGACTTAGTAATCTGTGTGAAATATAATGTAGAAGATAAGTAACTAAAAAGAGGGTGATTGAATGGTTGAGTTAACTAGCTAGAAATTAAATAAGAAATTGAATGAATAATACTCCCTTATATTCATTATAACATTACCCATTTTTTTTTTTTGCACAAAAATTAAGATTTTTAATTAAATAAGAAAAAGATTGTAGTGGGGTAAGGTGATTGGAGAGAGGGAATGTATTGTTGAGTATTAATAATGTATTATTGTGGGTGAGTTGATTAAAATAAGTATTGTTGTGAGGTGAGATGCTTAAAATAAGATAA
>JAIUZE010002949.1:0-79385 GCA_022085475.1 Heliosperma pusillum | reverse complement strand
GCTTGACTTAAAGTATATCAATTTAAACTACGATCTCGTATTATAATTTCTAACATGTGAGAAATAATAATTTTATGAAAAACCTTTTTAATTAAATATTTTACTTATTAATATTTCCCACTTGCTAAATATTACCAAACACGATAAAAATGACGATAACTCAAAAACCGTCACAAGTCCCACAAGGGGACCCACGGGCTGATTTGGACCAACATGACACGGGCCTGGACTGGGCCCCACGGCTGGTTTGGGCCTGTTTTGGCCTTTTTAACGATTTTACTAAAAACCGTTTCTAATTATTTCCCGCATGCTTTAACATCATTAAAACCCGTCAAAACAACAACATAACAATCAAACATCGACACAACCCAAAGACCAAAACCCGGACCCACCATGAACCAGCCCAGACCGGCCTGGACCGGGCCTGAACCGGCCTGGTTTGGGTCCGGTTTTCAGCCACCATTTCGGCCACCACCACTACAACAACCCCAATTTATTTCAACATGATTTTTAATTAAAAACATCCATTTTTAACAAGCATCCATACAAAATCATGATTATGAACAAATCATAAAAATATGTCAATAACAAACAATATGTTATAAATTCATAAAAACATAATAATAACACTACTTAGCATGTTACTAACAAAAAAATCCATAAATCATAAAAACATGAACCAAAACAAAGATGAACCAAAAACTAAAGAACAAAAGCTAAAGGCTATGTTACTAACTAACATCATAATTAACCATAACATGAACCAAAAACTAAAGGCTATGTGACATCAATTCGTCGAGTAAATCGGAATTGTTACCTTAGCTAGCAAAACAATTAGCACCAAAATAATAAGAAGTATATATAATAAAGGATAAAAAAACCTTCTAACTAATTTCACCAAAATATACGAGTCTCCAAACTCGTCTCAAAATCTAATCTTCCCCTATAAGAAAATGACAAGAAAACTTATAGAACCTTAAAACTTAATTTTCTCATAATTAAAGTGTCGAAAACGATCTTGAACGGATTGAAATAAAACCGTACGGGAAGATGGAGAGCGAAGAGGAGAGTATAGAAATATAAGATAGGACGGATTTAATTAGGAAATGAAGGTTTTATGAAGGTTTTGCTCAAGAACAACGAAGAACAAATGATGAACGACGAAGAACACGAAGAACGATTAAAGAAAGTGATATTTTGATCTTAATTTGATTTGTTGAAAATGAAAAGTTGTTAGTGAGTAGAGAGTGGTGTGGGAGCCGTGTAATTATAGGCAAAAAGGGATGTCAGGTTTTGAAATTGTTGTTACGTAATTGACTCGCGTTAAATAATTATTTTACGGTAAACGATTAAAGATAATTAACGATAAAGTTAATTAAACTAAATATCAAGATATTATGCTATTAATAATCAAAAGAAATACAAAAATCTAGTCCTATTAGAGGACTTAGGAGCCGTGTGGTATGGTGAGAAGACGGATCTGATTTCGAGCGTTTTGCGTAATTTTCGTTAACTGATCGATAAAGTTAATAATATCTAGATATTATGATATTGTAATCAAAAGTAATGAAATATCAAGGTCTAAGAGAGGAGAGGAAAGGAGAGGAGAGCCGTGTGGGTTAGGGGCTTGTCGGGTCTGATTTTTCTCGATTTGCGTAATCTCCGTTGACGGATCGATAAAGTAACAAATATCTAAGATATTTGTATTAGTTTAATCGAAAGAACTAAATATCTCAAGTGAGTGGAAAACGATGACATGGCCGCGTGACTCATGCCAAAGTCGAGTTTCGAATTTGTTACGGGATTTATGATGAGTCGGGAATAGTTAAATGATGTTCGGTTAAAACCGTAAAAGTTATTCTTTAAAATTCCGAATAAATTCAAAATAATTATATTAAATTATGATAAATCTTAATAAATCTAAATAAAAATAAATCAAAAATATTATTTTGTTAAATAAAATTTCGGTCTTCAAACTTATCAGTCGAGTCGGGAAAAGTCAACGAAAGTCAAAGTCGACTTAAAAGTCGAGAAACGTCAAAGATGACTTAAAAGTCAAGAAAAGTTTATGACGACTTAAAAGTCAAGAAAAGTCAATGACGACTTTAAAAAGTCAAGAAAAAGTCAAAGACGACTTAAAAGTCCAGAAAAGTCAAATATGACTAAAAACGGTATTTTCATGAAATCTCTCAGAAATTCCAAATACGAACTCGGAATTTCAAAATACGACTCGGAACAAAATTTCTATTTTAAAACCTTAAGTTTGCTGAAAAAAGTGTTAGTAAATATTTTCACTAGGAAAAATTGGGTACTTTTCGGGTTGTTACAATCACCCCTCCTTTTAAAAAGTTTCGACCTCGAAACTTAGAAGAAGGAACGTAACATATATGTAGGTCTATTTCAAAATTGTTAAAAATATACTTATAATAACAATATAGAGTCTTATCAATGAAACGGAAAGGTCTCGTCAGCTGTTAAGAACATCGACGTCCCAAGTCAAAGACTTTAAAAGATACATTTTCACATCAATAAATGAGAAAACTAGTTATCGAACGTCTCCAATAACAAGTCTCAACATTCCTTGACGGTAAAATACTTGAAATCATCAAAAATATCCAAAAGCGATTAGTTCAAAAATTCTATAGCAAAAGTAATAACACTACTATCTATACTTAAATTTTCTAACTAAAGCTTCTAATAACCTATCTATACGAGATGATAATTGATAGAAGGAACGAAATATTCGAAAGAATAAATCGAATAGAAAGAGAGAAAAGAGCGGAATGAATCACCAAACTATCCTCCATAAATGACAATTCGAATGTCGATCGTAACTTGACAACCCTAACTGTACAAGTAAACTAATCCTCAAAATAGTGTGATATACTCTCAACATTTTCCATCCTCCGATTCCTACCTAAATATTTCATAAGCACGACACATAGAGTAAGAACTCCCAATTATTCAAATTCAATTAAAATCTTCTAAGGTCCATCGGTACGGTAAACTCCATAACTAATAATCCCATAAAAGATTCATTACGAACTCAAATCTTCTTAACTCCATCAAAATTCTTATTGGAAACCACCATCAAAATATTTATAATTTGGTAAACAAGACCGCTAATAACCACAAAGTAAAGGACTTACTATGAAATCCTTTAATCTAATTTCTTCAAAAATTCATTACCCTAAATTATTAACCATGACCCTTCTCATCCTCAAATCCTTGTAATCATCTAAACACGGAACTAGCTTAATAGGATGGTTAGGCACCATATTCGAAACTTCTTATTTACCCTAAAATAGACATATCATAAGCATGGTCTTCAAACCAATACTAAACTTCTAATTCCAAAAGACTAAATTACCAATGAGTTAAGAAGTAATAGCCAACTTATTCGCCTTTACACCTTCGAATATCATGAACTATTTACACACAAGTCATGACAAGCTTCAAGCATTAAAATCATTAAACATACCTTACCACACTTTCCTCAAGGATACCCACTCTCACCACCATAGGGTGAAATTAGATCTATACCATTTCCTCTAATCACAAGTTCATTCTAACTAACACTAATATTCCACAAAATTCAAAGTTCTTCCGACTAAATATAATATACCTCAAACAAATGGGTATGACATCCATAAAATGTTACAAGAGGAAGGTAAGGATACCAATGGTAAGATGGAGGAACTATCAAGGTAAATTTTCAAGAGGCAAAAAGGTTGGAAGAGAAAGAAGCACCTAGATGGAAGGAAGAGGGCATAATACTATAAGGACGAGAGAATTCAAAGATGAAGAAGGAATTCACTTCAATTAGGCTTATAAATCTTCAAATCTTCGGTAGAGGATACTCCGTCTAGGTAACACATATTCCACCATAAGGCGTAATATTGCTCCTAGCAATTTGGCTAGCCACCCAAGCATAGCCTCCTTGGCAATTGTCTTCTCTATGAGGAGGGACCTGGTTGGCACTAACAACGATCTCTTCTACACGAGGTCCAACCATCTTCATAAGAGACAAAACAAATTAAGTTACTCCTAACAATTAGCATAAACAATTAGACTACAACATAAATCCTAATCTAACCTCCTACCCTTCTATCTCACACAGTTTTTCTATTACCCCTCCAATTTATCATGTTCTTCCCCTTTCTTTTGGACACAAGGATTAAGGAAATCAATTTGGACCACACAAAACACACTACCCCACATTCAATTAAATTTGGACCACACAACTACTTACAAATAAGGAAAGAGGGAAGATCACCCCAATTGGCCCAATATGGAAAGAGGGAAGAAGATGAAAAATTGGAGGGAGTATTTATTAAGGTCAAGTTATTTATGCAAGGGTACACAAACGTGCGTTGGGAGCAAATATGCTCTGATACCAACTGTGACACCCTCAAATTTGCGGAAAGAAAAAAATTATTTAAATACATAAAAGAAATAAGATAGTACAAAACGAAGGTGTCATAAAATAAAAAGGTCATTACAAAACGGAAATAATATTCTACAAACGAAATGTACAAGACGGGAGACATATCTCCCGTATAAATACGGAAATAAAAGTGTGTACAATAATATACAAACTATGAACCGAATATAGGTCCAAGGTAAATACTTCGCTCGCTAGCTCGTCCATGTACCCCAAATATGCAACACCACCTGTTCGACCGCATTAAATATAAACACGGACGCCACAGTCAGTGGGGAGTAACTCCGAGTTCTCCCAGCCACGAAATGTCGAGTTTAATAAAACATGAATAACATAAAAGCAATGTATATGAAAAATACAAAACCTTAACATATATGATATGCTTTTCATGTTATGAAACAGTTAACTAACATATAACCTATCATATGAAAGCTATCATGTGAATTCGGTAATAAAATATAACTCGAGGTAGGGAAGCTGGTATGCTGGCTCAGCGGTTACCACGTAACATGGCCCTGATACACTCAACCCCTAATCAACACGTAATCATGTGAATCAGTTAACAACCGTTAATCCAAACTCTATCAATCCTAGCCGGCTTGCATCTCACCTCTAGAACTCATAGAATCATACAAACATGAAAGACCAATACTTCTACAAACATGCATAAGTTCTTAGAACAGTCGATAGAAGACTTCTGTAACTCGAGGCTATACCACAAGGTAGGAACATCCCTAGTCCTAGACTGATCAGACCTAGCGACAACAGCTATTCCATTCCCCGTCCCATGACATAACCGTATCAATGAGAAAACCTAACTAGCGACCCCTAAGCAGAGATGGCTAGTACTTAAGCCGGCTCCCTTCCCAAAGCGGAACTCTTAGGACGCCATGCCCCGGCTTGGAGATAAGCCCCCCAGGCCGTGACACAAAAGCTATCAAGCAGTGAACTCCATATGCTCGTTAAAGATAGTACGGGCCTATCAATGTCATGGTCCAAGATACTCATTTAGAATTAGAATGGTCAAGACTCCATATACTCATAATTCTCTATGGGTACTTAGTCAACACGACACCAACCATATAATTAAACAGTCACGGGAACAACATCCTATCATGTGACTAATTGCATATAAATAATAATCAAATATCATATCGCCTCATATCTACTAAGGCTCATTCATTCATTCATTAAAATAAAACCTTACCTGAAGACAAATCCCCGACCCGAGTCCCGCGACGGGTCATCAGTCAATCGGGGCTGACTAGATCTTAGTTTGACCAAACCCGTTTGGTCAAACCGGCTAGAAACAGAGTCTTTATCACATAGACATAAATTCAACATATTCATTACATGTTATTTTATTAAAACTTCTAACATGTGAATTATTAAATCTTACGAAAAACCCGCTTGACTTAAAGGATATCAAATTAAACTACGATCTCGTATTATAATTTCTAACATGTGAGAAATAATAATTTTATGAAAAACCTTTTTAATTAAATATTTTACTTATTAATATTTCCCACTTGCTAAATATTACAAAACACGATAAAAATGACGATAACTCAAAACCGTCACAAGTCCCAAAGTGGGACCCACGGGCTGAGTTGGGCCGGACCCACATGGGCCTGAATGGGCCCCACGGCCTGTTTTGGGCTAAAATGGCTGATTTTACAATTTTTACTAAAACCGATTTCTAATATTTTCCCGCATGCTTAACATATTTAAAACCCGTCAAAACAACAATTAAACAATCAAACATCGACACAACCCAAAGACCAAACCCCGGACCCACCAAGGACCAACCCAGACCGGCTGGACCGGCCTGAACCGGTCTGACCAGCCTGAACCGGCCGGTTCACCAACCACCATACCCGGCCACTTCCACGGCCACCACAACCACCACCCCAAATTACTCCTAACATCATTTTAATTAACAACATCCATTTTTAACATCCAATTCACCCATCATGCATATTAAATCATGATTATAAATAGATCATCCAAATTCATCAAGAACACTAAACAACATGAAAATTCCATACAACATAATAAAAAGGATTACTTATCATGTTACTAATCAAAAACCGTAAATCATAAACAACAACTAAAGATATGTAACATTATTCGTCTAGTAACTCGGAATCGTTACCTTAGCTAGCTAAAATCAAGTAGCACCAAAATAATAAGAACTAAGAACTAAGAAACCCGTCTTCTAGTCTTCTCCTAAGATATACGAGTCACCAAACTCGTCTTCAAAATCTTCCCCTATAAGAAATGACAAGAAAAACAGTATTAGAACTTAAAATATGATTTTCCATAATTAAAGTGTTGAAAACGATTTTGTCGGAATTGGAAATAAAACGTACTTGAAGATGGGGAGCGAAGAGGAGGTCCTAGAAATATAAGTTAGGACGGATTTAATTAATAAATGAAGGTTTTATGAAGGTTTTGCTCAAGAACGATGAAGAACGGACGAAGAACGCGAAGAACGCTCAAGAACGATTAAAGAAAGTGATATTTTGATCTTAATTTGATTTGTTGAAAAATGAAAAGTTGTTTGTGATTAGGAATGAGTGGATGAGTGCCGTGTAAATATAGGCCAAAATAGTGAGTTGGGTTTTGAAATTGTTGTTATGGAATTGACCCGGTATAATAATTATATTACCGTAATTAATTAGATATTAAGTTAATTGAATTAAATATCAAGATATTATGTTATTGTAATGAAAAGAAAGAAAATATCAAGGTCAAAGAGAGAAGAAAAACCGTGAGGATAGGAGAGAAAGCGGGTCTGATTTTGAGCGATTTGCGTAATTTTCGTTAACTGATCGATAAAGTTGAAAATATCTTAGATATTCTTATTAATTTAATCAAAAGAATTAAAATATCTAACGTGAGTGGAAAACGATGACATGGGCGCGTGACTCATGCCAAAGTCGAGTTTCGATTTTGTTGCGCGCTTTACGATGCGTCGGGAATAGTTAAATGACGTTCGGTTAAAAACCGTATAAGTTATTCTTTAAATTCCGAATAAATTCAAAATAATTTCATTAAATTATGATAAATCATAATAAATCAAATAAAAATAAATTAAAAATATTATTTTTTTAAATAAAATTTCGGTCTTCAAACTTGCAAGGCGAGTCGGGAAAAGTCAACGGAAGTCAAAGTCGACTTAAAAGTCGAGAAAATTCAAAAATGACTTAAAAGTCGAGAAAATTCAAAAATGACTTAAAAGTCAAGAAAAGTTTATAACGACTTAAAAGTCAAGAAAAAGTCAATGACGACTTTTAAAAGTCAAGGAAAAGTCAAAGACGACTTAAAAAGTCAAGAAAAGTCAAAGATGACTAAAAACGGTCTTTTCATGAAATCCCTCAAAAATTCCAAATACGAACGCGGAATTTCAAAATACGACTCCGAACGAAAATTTCTATTTTAAAACTTAAGTTCTACTGAAAAGTGTTAGTAAATATTTTCACTAGGAAAAATTGGGTACTTTTCGGGTTGTTACACATGTAATTGTAGATTGTCACTTAAAGTGTTGAGTGTAATTTATTTGCTATAAGATTGTATTTAATTTGTTAAGTATAATTTTATAAATACAATTACATACAATTTGTCACATGTCACACATATGACAAATGACAAAAATAAAAGTTAAAATGGGATCCCATATTACATGGTGATGATGGTTTTGAGTGGGTCGGGATTAAGATGTTCATGCTTTATTATTTAATGCTAAGACAAACTTAATGCCCTAATCAACCTAAAGCCCACCCTTGTCTTTTTTTATAAGAGGGAAAGAGAGGCCCTATGTCCTATGCCCTATGTCCGACGGCTCCCTAGGTGAGCAAGCGAGAATAAGTTCTCATCCTTTGCTGACATAATCACTCATGTGTTTTTGCATACTACAACTTATCTCACTAGAATAATAGAATCAATCAAGTTGTTTTATTATTAAGATCTCATATACACACATACTTGAAAGATTACTAGTAGTAGTAATAATATGTATTAAGGGAACCTCTTATCTTGTCTAGTAATACAAGGTAGAAGGTGTTTGTGGGATGGTATAGGTGCATCCAAAAGGAGTGCTTCTACACTTGGAGCATAGGAAGTTCATCCCTACATTGAGTAGCTCAAGAACAAGGATAAGAAGGAGTCATATCCTTGTGCCCTTACACGTCCTAAGCAATGTGAGGAAATTGATTTCTTCTCTATTTTTGTTTAGTTTTGCTTGCATGCACTAGATCTTGCATAAGCTAATTAAAGTGTTGATTAGCATTACTTAAGAAATGTCTTAAGTGTAGGTATATGAACCTAACAAAAACTTGAATAATAATAACTAATACAATATTAAGCTAATTTAGGGAATGATTAAAGGAAATATTAACTAATCTAATCTAACCTAATCTAAGACTCTGTTTTATTCTAGTGAGACAGGTTTTTTCTCTAGTCTAATGTGGCTCTATAATCTATCTCAAAATATCTTATTTATACTCAGTAATGTCTTCACAAAAGGATAAAGTCGAAAACCGCGCACGGGGTCCTGGGTTGGCCAGCCGAAGGCCGGGCTAGTGACCGGCGCCGAGCCATGAAGTCAAGTGAGAACAATTGAAACAGGCACACGTGCTACAATTACAACAGGAGAGGAATAAAATACTTCGAAATGACAAAGTTTACACGAAACGATCACCAGTCGGTGGCCAGAAGGCCGGTCGACCGGCTGGAAGTGACGAGATATTGTCGTCATGTTTGCAAGGAGGAGTGAAGAGGATGTCGCGTGCAGCCGACAACTAGTCGGTTTGACGGCGGTCAGCCCATTTGCTTGGAGCCTCCTCTTGGCTGATTCAAGCACAAAGAAGAAGAGGAATGAAATATGGTGGGCACCAGCCACCAACAGGTTGGTAGGAGGTCGGCCAGCTGGCTGGGGGCCACCATAGTTGAAGAGTTTATTGATCTGATATACTCAAGAGGGGGGGGGGGTGAATTGTGTATAAATAAAGTATGCTTACTTTTTTCGATTTTCCGTATAAGCCTGTAATAGTAATAGGTGGTATGAATTTATTGATTAGATTTACCCAATGAACTACTTGCAATATGTAAAAATAACGAGATGAAGAAAGATGCACGAGACAAGGGATTTTGAAGCGGTTCAGTTTCACAACTCGAAACCTACGTCCACTATTACTCGATTAATAACTTTAGTACCTTCCCACATATTACAAAATTATCAACCCACTCGTACAACTAACTCTAGTTGTAACTCATGGTTTGAGTACCGTTTAATACTTGATTCTATCTTACATTAATAAGCAAGTGTTTTTGATTTTTTTTGGTGTTCACACAATTGAACGTGTAAGAAACAATTCTAGCACTATTATCCAATAACGCTTTTCTAAATAAAATTGCGACTAGAAGTGCGGCTTTTCTAAAATAAAGAATTTGCAAAACAAAGATTTTACTTGAAAATATTAAGCACGTTCGAAAAAAAAAACTTCTAGTATGAAAAGGTTAGTTTTAATTACATGAGATGCTTGAGTAATTAAATTAGAGAGGCAAAGTAGGTTTTAATTAAAAACCTTAGATTTAGCCATGGCCTCCCTTGAGCAACAAGAAAGATACAATTCAAGTGCCCTTGTAAACCATGTACCTCCCTTGTTAAACAAGAAAGATACAAGGTTTACATCTTACTCAAATCCTTATTGAACCTACATGCTAGTCACGAGAGACAAGGCTCAGAAGCCTTACTCACGTGATGTGACACCCTCAAATTTGCGGAAAGATAAACAAGTAATTTAAATAAATAAAGATGAGAATACGTTTCTAATAGGTTCACTTTAGTGAAAATCGGTAAATTTTAAAACCGGAACCTATCATTAAATATATTCATCATAACAAAGGTGTCTTAAAGAAAAGGGTTCATAACAAAAAAGGAAATAATATTATACATAAAAAGTATCTGAAACGGGAGACATATCTTCCGTATAAATACAGAAATAAAAGAGTGTATAATAATATACAATCCTAAGAACCGAATATAGGTCCAAGGTAAATACTTCGCTCGCTAGCTCGTCAATGTACCCAAGTATGCATCACAAACCTGCCAACCGCATTAAATATAAACACGGAAGCCACAGTCAGTGGGGAGTAACTCCGAGTTCTCCCAGCCACGAAATGTCGAGTTTAATAAAACATGAATAACATAAAAGAGATGTATATGGAAAATACAAAACCTTAACATATACGATATGCTTTTCATGTTATGAAACAAATAACTAACATATAACCTAGCATATGAAAGCTATCATGTGAATCCGTTAACAATCTATAATACGAGGTAGGGAAGCTGGTATGCTGGCTCAGAGGTTACATTTAAAACATGGCCTTGATACACTCAAACCCTAATCAAACATAATATCATGTGAATCAGTTAACAACCGGTAATCCAAACTCTATCAACCTTAGCCGGCTTGCATCTCACCTTCTAAGATTCATAGAATCATCAAACATGAAAGACCAATACGTCTAGAAACAGGCATAAGTTCTTAGGACGTCAATAGAAGACTTCTGTAACTACTCGAGTCTATACCACGAGGTAGGATATACTTATTATTTAGGCTCAGCGGTTACCCTAATAACATGGCCAAATACAAAGCACACATCTAGGCTCAGCGGTTACCTTTAAAACATGGCCCGGATCCAAAGCACATATCTTAGCTCAGAGGTTACACTAATAACATGGCCAAGATACCACTCTACCCTAATCCTAGACTGCGCAGACCCAGAGAAATGCGGAAAAACATCGCACCCAAGACTCATCACATGAGTACCCCTAAGGAGATCCACCAAAGGGTTGGCTAGTACTTAAGCTGGCTTCATTCCCCAAAGTGGAAGCAATGGCAGCCATGCCCCGACTTGGAGATCCACCAAACCGGGACACAAAAGCTATCAAGCAGTGAACATATACTCGTTAAAGATAGTAAGGCCTATCAATGTCATGGTCCAAGATACTCATTTAGAATTAGAATGGTCAAGACTTCATATACTCATAATTCTCTATGGGTACTTAGTCAACACGACACATATCATACAATCAAACAGTCACGGGAAAAACTTCCTATCATGTGACTAATTGCATAATAAATCAAATCAAATATCATATCGCCTCATATCTATTAAGGCTCATTCATTCATTCATTAAATAAAACCTTACCTGAAGACAAATCCCCGACCCGAGTCCCGCGACGGGTCATCAGTCAAAACGGGGCTGACTAGATCGTAGTTTGACCAAACCCGTTTGGTCAAACCGGCTAGAAACAGAGTCTTAGCCATCGAGGCTTGAACATAATAATATCACATTCATTTCATGCTATTTCATTCAATTTCTAACATGTGAATTATTAATTCATACGAAAACCCGCTTGACTTACATGATATCAAATTAAACTAAAATCTCGTATTATAATTTCTAACATGTGAGAAATAATAATATAATGAAAAGCTTTTAATTAAATAATTTACTTATTAAAATTTCCCACTTGCTAAATATTACAAAACACGATAAAATAACAATACTCTAAAACCGTCACAAGTCCAAGGGGATCCACGGTTCATTTTGGACAGGTTTTGGTCATCTCTTCTAAAAACCGTTTCTTAATATTTCCCGCATGCTTAACATATTTAAAACCCGTCAAAACAACAACAAAACAATCCAGTATCGACACAAACCCAAAGACCACCCACAGACCAACCCAGACCGGGTCTGAACCGGCCTGGACCGGCCTGAACTGGGCTGAACCGCCTGGTTTGGGTCGGTTTTCCAGCCCCCTAAACAGCCACCATACACGGCCCCACCAACAAACAACCCCAAATTATTTTCAACATGTTTTAATTAACAAACAACCATTTTAACAACCAATTAAACCATCATCATACAAAAATCATGATTATGAACAAATCATCCAAATATGTCAAGAACACTAATCATGTCATAAATTCATACAACATAATAATCATAACCACCTATCATGTTACTACTTAAAAACCGTAAATCATAAACAACAACTAAAGTATGTAACATTAATTCGTCGAGTAACTCGGAATCGTTACCTTAGCTAGCACAAAATCAAGTAGCACCCAAAATATAAGAACTAAGAAATAAGAAACCCGTCTACTAGTCTTCTTCTAATATATACGAGTCACCAAACTCGTCTTCAAAATCTTCCCCTATAAGAAATGACAAGAAAATATTATTAGAATTAAAACTTGATTTTCCATAATTAAAGTGTTGAAAACGATTTTGTCGGAATTGAAAATAAACCGTACTTGAAGATGGAGAGCGAAGAGGAGATTCTAGAAATATAAGTTAGGACGGATTTGAATAAGAAAATGAAGGTTTTATGACGATTTTGCTCAAGAACGACGAAGAACGATGAAGAACGACGAAGAACGATGAAGAACGATTAAAGAAAGTATTAATTAGATCTTAAGTTGATTTATTGTAAAATGAAAAGGTAGTTAGTGAGTAATGGGAGATTGGGCCGTGTACATATAGAGGAAATATGGAGTCGGGTTTTGAAATTGTTGTTACGGAATTGACTCGGGTTTAATAAAATTATATTACGGTAATTGATTAGATATAATTAGATATTAAGTTAATTAAACCAAATATCTAGATATTATGTTATTGTAATGAAAAGAAAGAAAAATATCTAGTCCTATTAGAGAGAAGAGAGCCGTGTGAAATGGTGAGAAAACGGGTCTGATTTTGAGCGATTTGCGGAGTTTAAGTTAACGGATCGATAAAGTAACAAATATCTTAGATATTCGTATTAGTTTAATCGAAAGAATTAAAATATCTAAAGTGAGTGGAAAAAGATGACATGGGGTGTGTGACTCATGCCAAAGTCGAGTTTCGGGTTTGTTTCGGGATTTAAGATGACTCGGGAATAGTTAAATGACGTTCGGGATTAAACCGTAAAAGTTATTCTTTAATTCCGAATAAATTCAAAATAATTATATTAAATTATCTTAAATTCAAATAAATCTTAATAAATTAAAATAAATTAAATTTATTATTTTTCAAATATATTTTCGGTCTTTCAAATTACGGTGTGAGTCGGAAAAGTCAACGAAAGTCAAAGTCGACTTAAAAGTCAAGAAAAGTCAAAGATGCTTAAAAGTCAAGAAAAGTAAATGACGACTTAAAAGTCAAGAAAAGTCAATGACGACTTAAAAAGTCAAGAAAAGTCAAAGACGACTTAAAAGTCAAGAAAAGTCAAAGATGACTTAAAACGGGATTCTCATGAAATCTCGCGGAAATTCCAAATACGAACTCGGAAATTCCAAATACGACTCGAAACAATAAATTCTATTTTAAAAACTTAAGTTTGCTGAAAAGTATCCGTAAGATATTTTACTAAAAAAATTGGGTACTTTTCGGGTTGTTACACGTGAACCCACGGTCCATCACGACTCAAGTAAGATAGATTAGGGTTTAGGTTTGAACATGTATGAAAATCCTAGATAGCATGACAACTCATAAGTAGCTTTACTAATCAATAGATAAATCATAATAATATTCAAACTGAATAAATTTAAACCTTAATATACTATAAATACTTTTCCTTAAAAATATTATTTAAAACTAAATTAAAAAAATTGTTTTGAAAAATTAAAACAGTTTCACTGTACCTTGCAGCTTCAAAGTTATGGTAACTTTACCTATAACTTTGAGCTTGGTAAGAAAAGTTATAGTGAAAACAACTATAATACTTCCCAAAATTACTAATGAGATTACCATTATTGGACGACGACCTATACTAAAAAATCTTTCTGGAGACCTTCAGTATGTTGATCATCACTTCATTCAAATCCAAGATCTTCATCATCTTGAGCTCCACAAGCTTCTTCAAGTCTTTGTCTTTGTTATTGAGCTTGACAATCACCAAAGTTATAGTAGAAACACCTATAACTTTACTTCAGTAGTTCCGAAGTTATAGTACAATGACCTATAACTTAGATTCACCTTTGCTTCACAAATCATCAAGGTTATAGCTAAACTAGCTATAACTTCAAGTGCCAAATCATGCTTAGTCTATCAAAGACTAAACAAAAAGTTAAAAGCACAAGCATATACATTATACAAACATACAAGTCTTTATTAAAACATAATCATATAACTATATGGTTCACCAATGGTCGAGTCTGCTTCTTGCTCAGTTCAATTCCCTGAAATATATAACAAAAATACTTAAGACCGAGATAAGAGCAAAATATTGAAGAAGACGGGTTTAAATATTATACTTAATCCACAAGACGCGACTTGGGAATGAGGTAAAACGCGATGAAATATACACTCATCATGTAGCCTCTCTATTTGCCTTGTTCGGGTAATTGGGGGGTGTTACAAATAATGTAGGACTAACCCGTGTTTTTTTCTTTTAAGCATCCGAGGAAGAATTAGCAGCTCAAAAGCAATCCTTATAATGTGCTTACGGGTATATTATCTTCCATAGCTTAAATAGAGTTCTAGCGTTGTGACATCGTATTAATTTTTTTGCTCTTATGTCGTTGTTGGCTAGGATTGTTACAATAAAATGTTTAACAATGTTGGTATGTTTGGGTTTTTACATAAAGATTCTGATTCGAAGTTTTGCGTAAGAAAGCTCTAAATAGTTATAGAAATTTAACTTTTTTTCGTATGTATAATCTTGCGTATTATTCAATAGCTATAAATTATGAAAAGTTTTTACTTCAATTCAAAATAAACAAGAAATGAAGGAAGAGGGAGGAAGAGGGTTTGGAGCTTGTAGAGTTTCAACTCATATCTTTCCTATATATTAGATATTTTGATTAAGTTCTTTACCATCTATTTCCTACTCTCCCGGATGCTTTTTTACAATCCAAATAATCTACTCACTCCATTTCATTTTTATTGTACTATTTTCTACTTTGGAAAAGATTTAAGAAATAGGATAAAGTTACGGGAATGATAAGTCACTACACTTTTTGTCATACCATAACAATACAAGCGAAGTCTAAGAACATTACTATTCATCGTCTCACAAACCTGAGTGATATTAGTAATTTCGGAGGGACACTATGCCTTCCCTAAAATTATCAGGACAATGTCATCTTGATGAATATAGCATATTGATAGTTAATTCATTTATCATACTAAATTAAAAAAAGAGCCAACTAAATTAGTAAAAATAAAAAAAAGGACAGTAAAAGAGAAATAAAGCGCAGCAAATATTTTATATTTGTTGATGTTCGCCTATTTTTCCCCTCTCAAAATATGAAATCTAATATGGCCTTTATACACATGACATTATTTCAGTAAATGGCTTAAGAATAAAAATACACTAATAGATAAATTCACACTAAAATAGACCAGTGCAATCCATGCACGGCGTATATAGAATTTTACTTTTTTTAGAATTTAAATTGAAAACTTATTAATATCATGTTTCTCATCCGTGTATTTTGATTTTAGGAAAAAAAACTCATGTTGTTTTCGTATGAAGACATCGCATTATGGGCCTATAGGGCGCCCAATATTTTTCAAAGGTCTCAATGCACTTAAAGAACGAGGAAGATGAATCAATCAAATAAGTTATGGCAAATTAGAGAAGAGATTAATACACGGTTAAAATATATGGTTAATATCTTTGTCCTAATTTTTCAGGCGAGAGTGAAAGTGGGAATTTCATGGAAATATACATAATTTTTTTTTAGGTGAAAAGGGGGGGATTGTCCCAAAAGTAAATAATATGAGTACAAAGAAGAAAAAAAGCTTAAAACACATGAAAAGGAACTAAACGAGGCCACGACACTCATCCCGCATCATTTTGAAGCAAGCAAATATATGGTTGGGCATTATCGAGATTCAATCAATTTGATTCGTTGAGCTTGCCCAACACCAATATTCGCCAACCAATTCGCGAAAGCATTTGCTTTCTGATAATCATGATGCATCTCTACTCTCCAAGATGCGTCCTCGATAATCGATTTGCAAATTCGAATCAAATGGGAATGATCCGTTGGCAATATATAATCAGTTTACATGAAGTTATCTATTACTTGTGAGATGATGAGCCAAGGGATTTTGTGTTCAAGCGCAAGCACTAGCCCTGTCCAGTGCCACGAGCTCAGCCCTCGTGACGGTGGCTATACCTAACTTTTCTAGGAAAGCTACCAACATTTGTCCCGACGAATCTCAAAATATACCACTGATAGGCTCATATTAATACTAGTTTAATAAGTGTTTTTAGTGGAATAAAGCGATGTTTGGATGGGGTCTTGCATGTTAATGTAGGTTCCTTAAACTCAATATTAGACATTTCTAATATCAAAATATAAATAGTTAACTCTTTAACTAATTAGATCTTATGCATGCATAACAAAATATAAAGAAGGAAGAAGAAATTGTTCCTTACATTGAATATATATATGAAATAGGCACAATATTTAAACTCCTTTTAAATATTGTTCTTGTGCTAGTAACAATAAGGAAGATCTCCAAGTTCCAAACTAGAAAATCTCCTCAAGGATTGTACCTTGACAATCCCTTAAAACTAATATTATCTAATTTAGAGATAATATTTGTTCCCTTAAACTTATCTAATATCAAAATACTACTACTACTAGTAATGATTTTAAGAGTATATTAGATAGAAGAATAATATGGAGTTCTCAACTTAGAGAGATGTACGAAGAAGTATACATGCAAGAATATGATATATGGGTAAGTACAAAATGAGAAAATCAACCCCTTTAAGCACATAATTGTGCCGTGCAAGGGTGCTCCAAAAGGAGCCAATGGGTGCAAATCCATCTTTTTCATTTTTGTCTTATCAAAGAAGTATCCTTAAGTCTAGGATGATTAGCTATAATCATTATGTTTACTTTACATTAAAATAAACACCCACTAAGGCTTACTAGCCATCAAATTTTCGGCCCCCACATATAAAATAGGTCCATTTTAAGTTTGTCAATTGTCAATTGTATTATGAAGTGATATGTGACATATTCCAAGCCTTATGTTAATATAATGCATATTTAACCTTTTAAATATCATCTTTTATAAAAATAAATCACATACAATAAATTAACTTGGTGATTCCTAATCACATAAAATGGATCATATTAATATAATTCACAACATTTGTAATTATAATTAATCTATTATTCTTGATTCAATTGTTTCATAAACAATAAACATATTTTAGTAATTAAACACTTTAACTGCTAAATCAAATCTTATTTAATCTAATTACAATAAGATATGAATTCTAACTCACAAAAAGTATTCTTTTTTAAGAAATTATTCAACTCGTATCATAATACGACTAATTAATTTATCAATTAAGAGATTTGTCATATAGGTATGACCTTAAAGGATCAACTAATCACCACCGTCAAACGAGAGTAACGGCAAACTCTAGTTAGCCAATCGTTACCGATTAATGTTGATTAGTTGACTATATAATAAAATTATCCCTTTGTATTCTTATTATTAAGATTTACTTATGTGACCGCACTATTGTTGAGGACACTTACTCCAACAGTTAATCGTCACAATTGCCCATTTTCCAAATATCGGTTCAACAATCGAGTTTTCAGCCAAGTTCGAGGATGAAGACTTGATCCAATGATAACCTTATATCAAGCAACGCATCCAAAGACTGGGAGACGAGCCAAAGTATGAAGACGTTAGAAAATGAAGAATTTGAAGAAAAAATACAGCACCAAAGGCGCTTACGGGGCATGGCAAAGCGCCATCAGTGTATCTGGCGCCAGCAGCGCATCACTGGGGCGCCATCTGCGCTTTTATGCTGCTCTGTTTTTCGTCGAATTTGTATTAGTCGTCATTCCGAGGCCCATCTCTCTCCTTAGGCCGAGACTAAAAATACATGTTACAAACATTAGGGTTGAATTATCTTATGATTTAGCTTTTCAATCAAGTTGTTATTTGGGAGATTATTTTTCGTATTATTCGGTATTTAGATCTACTATGAATATCTAATTTTATTTCTTAATTTAATTCCAAAGCTAAAAGCTTTTTTGTTGTAAGACAATATAATCGTTCCCTACTTATCCTAATTAGTGTTAATATCTTGTATGAATGTTGGATTATTGTTTCTTCGATTGATTAATTTGTTAAGTGTGATTTCCTTGCAATATTAATCATTGTTAAGAGCCTTAATCTGTTGTTGATAGAATTGTTAAGTGTGTATTCCTTGCAATTCTTCTTGTGCAACAACTTGTGGGTTGAATTAGTGGATGTGATTTCTTCCTAATTTATTCTATAGAAAGAGATTATCTTGTGATTAAGCATTAATTGTGTTCACTATGCTTGATTACTCCTATTAGATCTCTCATGCTCTATCTTCTTGTTGATATAACCAATGTATATGTTGTACTTGGTGGTTAATAAGTTGGGTAATCAATTAAGTGTGATTTCCTTGTTGTTGACTTATATTAAGGAGATTTAGGAGGTTTACTCCATAATAGGGTGATTAGGATAATTACGGGGTTGGATTGTGTCTAGGATCGATCAATTAGTGGAAGCCAGGTGGATTGGATTAAGATATTTTCTCATCTTGATTAATTTCATATGTACTTGTTTACTTCTTGCATACTCTTGTTTGAATTTCTTCCCTTTGACATCATTTAATTTGCTCTTGAAACTAATCAAAACCTCCCCTTTTTACATATTGCTTTGTTCTTACATAATTGCTCTAGTAACCTTTTTGTTTACACATTTGCACCTCCCCTTCCCTTGGGTTCGACCTTTACTTATCGTTATACTTAGTTTATTGTGTAGGATTAAGTTAGGTTATAAATTGTTAATTTGACCGTCTTAAATAACGACGTTTTAGGCGAGTCAAATTTTGGCGCCGTTGCTGGGGAAGGTAACAGTTTTACTAGTGTTTTTAATTGTAATTCTAGACTAGTTGTTGTAGTTTTATTGTATTGGTGTTTTATTAGCATATTTCTCATCTTAGACTTACTCTTGTGTTATTTCTATTATTTTGTGTGGATGTTTTGATCGTGTTTTGTGGTGTAGATTTGTATGGTCCATTCTATGACCTCTAGTGACCCTTTGCTCCCTTGATAAGTGAATATTTGTATAATTTTAACCCCCATTTTAGCTCGATTTTGTATGTCATTTGTGCTTTGTTAAGCCATCTTATGAGCTAATATCGTCTTCTAGGCGAATTCCTTTGTTCTAACCTGTTTTGTAGGCAAAGTGACGTTTCTACACCCTTTTTCTATACTTTCGAGCATTTGCCTAGACCATGACGATTTGAAGAAGAAAGCTTGACCATGTCAAAGGCATTTCAAGAAGGTTCACTAATTCAAAAGAAAGAAGAAGTAAAGACGATGTCGTAGTTGTCGGAAGATCAATCAATTGGGCGGAAGAATTCATCGCTTTACATCAAACCCTATCAACAAACCCGATTGAAGAGGTCAAGGGGGATGATGGAAGTCAAGTCAAAGCAAAGGAAGATGAAACTTTAGTCAAAAGCTTCTAGATGACCACTTACCCGATCGGGTAAGGGTGTACCCGATCGGGTAAGTATGCTACTTCGAGCAAAAATGCTTCAACTTCCTATTTTTGTCCTATATGTTTAATGCTCGACCTCTTCTCCACGAAACCCTAATGCTATATATAGATACTCCAGCCCCTCTTCTCAACACACAACTCACAACAATCTCTTACACAACATCTCCTTTCTTCTTACATTTTCTCTTTAGTTTAGTCTTTCTAGTTTAGATCATTTTCTTCTTTTGTCTTTAGTTCTTAGTTTATTTCTGTCCATTTCACATCAAAACCTTAGTTTAGATAAATAATAATTTCAATCTTTGTAATCTACTTTGTTGGGTTCAAAAGTTGTAATTCAAGGAACGATTATTCTATGCAAGGGATTTCTATTATTGTTATCGCTTTCGTTGTTGATCGTCACCTAGGTATTCCTAATTTATCCTTTGTTTATTGTTCTTTATGTTCCTTATTTGATTGTCATTTTCTATTCATATTATTCTAGATTCATTTTTATGTTGTTATAATCGTAGTTTCATTTCTTAGATTGTCAAAATAGCGTCGTTATTATCGCCACATAGAGAGTCTTAGATTATTGTCAAAACCAACTAAATATGTCTATCCTAGCTTTCATTGTTAATATCATCTTAGACATAAACATTATCATGAGTGAGTAGTCACCTTTATAGGGTGTAGGGTAGCCATGTTGGATTGATTAAAAGATGATAATTGGATAAAAGTAATTGTGCTTTTAAAACATTGTGTCTATGCATGTTTGGACTTTAACGATAGTTTACGATTCCTGATCAAAATCCTTGACTAGTTTGGAATTCTTTTCCAAGGTAGAGATACGAGAATTGAATAGACAAAGCATGATATGGTGGATTAAGACCTAGTAAATCGCCTAAAAGCCTGCTAGACCATCTGATCTATGATTGTAATGAACACATCATTCTTACGAACTCACAATGAATTATTTGCTTGTCCTAAATCCAATTTCATCAATATGTCAATCTACATGTGTGAACCTACTTCCCTAGATGCTTCTCATTATTGTTAATTCATCATTTGCTTTATTGTTTTCATTTTAGTTTGTTTTTATTTATGTTATTTATTAGTTTAGAACTCAAAACCTCAAAACCCAGAAAATCATTAGATAAAACTCAATTGTGAGACGATTCACAATCCATAGGAAACACCATCTCCCTGAGGATCGACCCCTACTTCCCTAATTACATTAATTTGTTATTAGCCTAGTCTGGGTAAATTATCTTTGTATTGGGCTTGCGACAGGCCCGATCAAATTTTGGCGCCGTTGCCGGGGAGCACGGTTTAGTTTTCCTTTTTTTTGTGATTTTTATCGCAATCAGTTTTATCTAGTCTTTAGGAACCCAAAATCCTTTAGACCTCTCTTGATTTTTCATCTTAGCTTTCCAATCTTATGCCCAGATCTTCTAGACTAGGGACCCCTATTCCTTTAGACTCCGAACTAGAAAGAACTATGCGTAGGAAACTAAAGCTATTCAACGAAATTTCAAAAGCTTCTGATATTTCAAGTTTAGATCGTATTCGTGAGGAATACTCGGATATCTAATCTAATCTCGAAGGATAAGTAGATCCATTCTCATCTCCATTCCCAAAAACCAATCAACTTTCAAACAACACTCCATCTTCATCTTCACAAAAGAAAATGGTTCGACTTTCCGACCATTCCAAACCCACTGTAGATACACTTCCAAGGGGTATCGCTACACCTCAAATCACTGCCCAAAACTTCGAAATCAAACCTGCCTTCATCAATCTAATAGAAAGAAGTCAATTTGGTGGCAATGCCACAGAAGATCCCAACCTTCATATCCAAAACTTCTGTGACTATTGCTCCACGATTAGACAAACTAGAGTATCCCAAGAGCAGATTAGGGAAATGCTCTTTCCCTTCTCTTTAAGAGGAAAGGCAAAACTCTGGATCAATAGTCTTGACCGAGTTGCCTTAGGAATAGCCGACTGGGATGGTCTAGCTCTTGCTTTCTATCAAAAGTACTTCCCACCAGAACGAACCGCACTCTTACGGAGTCAAATCACTGGATTCCGTCAGAGAGGCGATGAAAGCCTTTACGAGGCATGGGAAAGGTACAAAGAATTACAAAGAGAATGCCCTCATCATGGCCTTGATTCATGGTTCTTAGCTATCACCTTCTACAACGGTTGTTGTGGCGAATCGCGTCGTATCCTCGACTCCGCTAACAATGGTCGTTTCGATCAAATCGATGTAGAAATAGCTAGTACAACTATCGAGTCAATGGCAATCCACGATTCTCAGTATAGCAACTCGCGTGCTATGCCACTCAAAACCAAACAGGACGATTCAAGTAAAGTAGCACTCCTAGAAGCCCAATTAGCCCTTCTGCAGCAACAAGTAGGAAGCTCTTCCCAATCCAAGGAACATATTAACGTCACGAACCACGTAGTGGTATGTGAGACATGTGGGGTTGGAGGGCATAGTTTTCAAGAATGTAGAAGTTCGATAGAGCAAGTCAATGCCTATCAAGGATATAGACAAGGCAACGCTTTCTCAAACTTCTATAATGAAAACACAAAAAACCATCCTTTTTTGTCCTACAAAAGCACCAACATTCAAAATCCCCAACAACAAATTCAACAACCATTCATACCACACCAATAGAAGCCTTACAATCCACCCGGTTTTCAAAACCAGAGACCTTCATTCCAACCTAACTTCAATCAACCTTACCAAAACCAACCTCAACACCAACCCAATGACTCAAGCTTGAGCAAAATTGAATCCATGCTTCTCCAAGTTGTTCAAAAATAAGATTCAATGTTTGCTCAACTTCTAAAAAGTGATCAAGCTCAAAGTGCTGCCATCAAGATGCTTGAAACTCAAATGGCCCAATTGGCTGCCTCTAATGCCCAAAGAAAACAAGGTCAACTCCCACCTCATGGTGAACAACCGAGGGACACCGCAAATGCTATCACCCTTAGGAGTGGTACCACCTATACGGAACCTCAGTAACCCAAAGAGCCAATAGTTGAGCCTACACAAGTAGAAAGCCAAAAAAATTCTCAACCATCCACCGCTAAGGAAGCGGAAAACAAATCCGAAAAGAAGGGTGAACCTGAACCCATCAAAATTCAAGTTCCATTTCCCCAACGTTTGAGGAGAAATCATAAGGAAACCCAGTTCAGCAAATTCATGGAAGTAGTCAAAAACCTCCAAGTAACGGTTCCCTTCACTGAATTAATCACTCAAATCCCTTCTTACACAAAATTCATGAAGGATATCTTAACTAAGAAGAGGACTTTAGATGATGTTGAAATCATAGCATTCACCGCTGAATGCAGTGCTTTATTGCAAAATAAGTCCCCTCCTAAGTTAAAGGATCCTGGTAGTTTCTCTATACCTTGCACTATAGCCACCTACACAATCGATAAAGCTTTATGCGATCTAGGTGCTAGTGTAAGCGTCATGCCCTATTCCATCTGCGAAAAATTGAATATGGGAATTCTCAAATGCACTAGTATCACTGTAACACCCGTAAATGTACCCTATTTTTCTAGTAGAAATATTTTACGAAATCTTTTCAGTAATTTTAAGTTTTAATTAAGAATTTTAAGTTTCGAGTCGAATTTAGAATTTCCGAGTTCTTATTTGGAATTTCCGCGAGATTCCATGAAAATCCCGTCTTAAGACGAGTTTGACTTTTCTTGACTTTTGAGTCCGTCTTTGACTTTTGTTGACTTTTCTCCTACACAACTCACACTACTCCCTTAACCTAATATTCATTCACACAACACATTCCTTTCTTCCTCCTTAAGAAATCCCCAAAACTTTCCCTCTTTGATTTCGATCTTAGATTTCGCCTAGCTCAATCGTTTCTTGTTGGAATTTACGTAAGTTCGTCTCATTCTTCTCCCCTTACCTTCCTCTATCCGTATTGATGTTAAAATCATCGTCTTTCTCGCTTTTCAAATTTCCGTCTTTCTCAAGATGAATTTCATTCATCTTTTATGATCTATTAGTAGGTGGTGACCTCCAAGATCCCGACAAAGACTATTACCTTATTGAAGAGGAGCTTGACGATTAGTAAGACGCTTAAAGGTAACGGTGAAGGGTTACTCGATATCATTTACGTGTTTTACATGCTTTATATGCTAGAAATCGTATTAGAATACGATTAGTAAGCTTAGGAATCATGTTATGATTAATGAATGTTGTTAATTGATGATTGATGATGATGATACTTGTGGTTTGATGGAATTTGATATGTAAAATGATGATTTATGATAATAGTTGATAATGGTTGAGTTTAGAACAATTTGGAGCCGTCTAGACTCGTTTCACGGTCGTGAAACTCGTTTCACGGTCGTGAAACTCGTTTCACGGTCGTGAGATGGCATGTCACGGTCGTGAGACTCAAGTCACGGTCGTGAAAAAGTGGCTGATGTTTTACCTTTGCATAACAGAGTGTTTCACGGTCGTGAAACTCATTTCACGGTCGTGAAATACAAGTCACGGTCGTGACTTGTGCAATTTCCCTGCACTGACCCTTTTTCGTAAAATGATCATATCTTCTTCGTTACTTGCTTGTTTTAGGCTTGTGACCATTCCTTAAAACCGTAAGAGGATAAGCTATCACCTAAACTTAGAATTTCTGTAATAGCATGTCTAGAACTCTAGATATGACAGTTTGAAGTGAACCCTTGTTTTAGAACCCTTGTTTTAGTTAGTTTCCAAACTTGTTGTTTTGGAGAGGTATCTATGTTTCCTATTTATTATGCTTCTTAAACTTGGTCTAATGCTTATGTATCATGTATTGATTCATGTTTTGGATATATGATATTCTCATTCGCTTGTATCACATGTTTTGTGACGGTTTTTTGGTATGTTCCCACTTTGAGTCGGTTTTCACAAATGTTACGGTTTGAGCACTATTTTGTCTTGTGCTTTGTACTCTCATTCCCTTGGCTACCTTCCCGTTCGTAAGGCTGGAATGTCGGAACGGAGAGGTATCCTACTGCTTAATTGCATGTGTAGTGGGCATATGACGACGTTGTTGGGAGTTGAACGCTATGCGTTGTTCGACCCGGCCGTCAAATGTTGTATACTTGCGCGGTGGTGTTATTTGCATGTAGCGTACCGCTTGTTATGAGGCTTGAGCTGTTTTTCCGCCTTTTTCGTGAATTGATCTACCGAATTTGAGGTACTCGGCGTTTATTTTTGTAAGAACGAGTCTTGGATGCGAAATGCTTTATCGCATGTCGAATCGGAACATGCTTTATTCCGAGAGTCTGGCCAGATTTAGACTAGGAACGTATTATTATCGTCGTCCTACCAGGAGGAAATTAGTCTACATACGCGAAATGCTTTATCGTGTATGCGTTCCGGGAAATGCTTTATTCCGTGGATGCCTTGTAATCATACTTGCCATGTACACGATGCTAGTGCGTTTCATTTACCGTGAGATTGTCGTCTTGTGTCGTTCTTGAATGCGTGATTTCATGATATTGTTCATGGTCATTGCATGATTGGACACCGTCATTGTCTTGGTTCGTGAATGTATGATAATATGTTGGATTTATTGTGATCATCGCATGACTTGACTTGGTTTGTCTGTCGAGTCTCAATCTTATCAATCTTATACCGCTAACGGTGAGATGCAAGCCCTAGTGAGCGTATTCAGTTGCCTAAGAGTGTCTTCCCCGAGTCTTTGAATAACATGATGGGTTCGGATTTGATTTCCACATGATCTTATCATTATTTATCGAATTGCCTATCTATTCTTATCGTATCTCACATGTATATCTATATATGCATGATTTTACTTTTGTATTCCCTTATATGTACGTTTAATGTGATATGGCTGGGAGAACCCGGAGTTACTCCCCACTGATTGTGGCGTTCATGTTTTTCATGAATGAACAGGTTGCTTGCATGGATGGCTTTTTGATTGGTATTTTGGGTTCGGGTGTGAGCTAGCGGGCGTTGTCCCTGGATGAAACACTTCTAGACGTTGTTTAGCTAATTGCTAATTACTTTGTCTTTTGTTAACACATTGAGAGACTACATCTCTTGTGGTATTTTTATTTAGTTTGTAATATTTTGACACTCCTCGTATTTTTCTATCTTGCATGTATAAAGGTTTTTTTAAAATACCGTATTTTCCGCTATATATATTTCACATGCTTGTATGTTTTATATTTCCGCATTCGCGAGGGTTGTCACAACTCATATTCCTACACTAGTATATTATTAGAGAAATATGAACTCAAGTTTTTGTGGAAAACTTCTCTAAGTTTTCTTCTTGTGAGATAAGTGAGTTTTTAGAGAGATAAGTGAATATACATATAAATTGAGATGTTCTATTGTCTAATAAGGAGAAAACATCACATGGGGACCAGCCACCCAACACAAAATTGGGGAAGGGTGAGCATGCTTATGCCTTTTGTTCTTAACAAGAAAGTAGCTTAGGTCTAGGCTTGATAGGTTATGATTATGTTTTACTTCTTAATTAGAACAATAATAAACACCTAAAAACTACCCTATCTAACCCAAAACCGGTGCACCATGTATAAAATGGGTGTCCATTTTATCTTTGTCATTTGTCATTTGTCACATATGTGACATGTGACATGTAACATGTAATCTTTGCTTATAAATGTACATTTAACTAATTTGAATGTAATTTCATAACCAATAAATTAGACTTGACATTTTAAGTCACATTTTATAATTACATGTAAATAAAATGAGTCATCTCATATTTGGTAAATATAATCTACAACAATTTGTAATTATAATTAACCAATTTTGCGTATCTCAAATGTTTCATAAACATAATGCATTCTTAGTAATATAACAATTAAATTACTAAAATGAATCTTATTTAATCATATTACAATAAGATATATTTCTCACTTACTATTTAAACTTGGTTCAATTTAAGGGATTAATTAATCCGTATCACTATATAATTAATTAATGTACATGATTAGGCGATTTTTCTTTAGGTGTGACCTCAAGGGATCAACTGATCACCACCGTCATACGACAATAACGTCAAACTCAATTGAGCCAATCGTTACCGATTTATGTTGACCAGTTGACTATAATATTCATCATCCCTTTGTATTCTTATTATTGAGATTTAATTATATCATCGCACTATTGTTGAGAACACTTACTCCAACAAAACGAACATAGATCGTTTGTGAGGGGTCTTTAACATAAATACATGTGATTGGGTCTTAGACCCGACTATGCATTGACTTTGACACAAACTTAGTGTGACTAACCCGTACTTGGACAATCTAATTCAATTGGTCAACGTGAATGCTTTATAGTAATGTGGGTAGGGCTTTTTGAGCTTTGACAACGACAACACCTAATCTAGACATGACTTTGACCCGATCTTGGATCAAGGTGGCCCAAATAGGCCATGCTACACGTCCTTAGGACGGGCTCTAGTGGCCGTGTGACTCGTGGCAAGTTTTATGCCCGGGTTAAGATTGGATAGGTAAAAACCAAATTGGATCATTTTTTAAATGATGATTTATTGTAAATCGAGTTTTAAAATGGGCACCATGCCGGCTATAAAAATTTAGTTTTGGCCAAAAATCCTAGATCTATTTGGGCAGCATTCTGTGTTTTTAAAACGATGCGTTTTTAAAATGACGCGTTTTGAAAGTGGCTAGTTGAAAAGCTCCGATTTGTAAAATGACACGGGAATTTTTCAAAAACTATGACATGGAAACCACATAGCAATTAGTCACTCACAAAATAGGGATATATGCTCCTAGACCTATAAGTCTCGGTCGGCTAAAATAAGGTTTATACCCTTCAACCAGCCTTGCCAAGTGAATAAGGTCTCTATAAGCAATGTGCGAAGTGGTAGCCTTGATTCAATGGTCAAGTTAGTGGAGGAAGTTGATGTGAGACATGTGCAATACACCTTAGCATAGTGGGACGTCGCCCCTTTCCCATCACAAAGACGGGAGGGCGGCCCGGGAAATGCTAACAGGTTTATGCATGCCTCGTTGTACTACGAGTATCCTTTTACTAACCATTTATTCCTTTGCAAGTCTCACCTTCTAGGAAAGGATTCTAGAAACAATGTGTAAGCTAGTCCTCTGTCCCCAGCGGAGTCGCCAAACTGTGGACCACCTCCCGCGATCGCTTCGGGGGGATCCGACAGGGCATATCGACCCTTGGTTTAACCCGAATTGAATTAAGGTTGTTGGAGTCGCCACCAAGTTTTGTGGGAACTTGGAACCGTTCAAGTCAAATTTACACCTTTTATTGAAAGTAATTTGCAAGTCGACTACGAGTGATTAAAGCTTAGAAACCTGTCTCTCTAAATCACTCAGTTGAATGACTCTCGTGACCAAATGGATTCGGACATCTAGAAACCATTGATTTTGATTAAGAGGTGAAGGTACGTGTTGGGAAGCCTATTAATAGGACACCCAACCCCGCATGTTTCATATCGGCCTCTACTAATCAAGTAATGGATTTCACAGGAATGCGTAGCTACGACGATTATGTAAATGCAAACATCGTTTTACATAAAATAATCCTAAGCATGTGAATCCTATTCTAGGTGGTTTAGATGCATGGTTGTACTTCCTCAAAGTTGCTTAGCATGTCAGTTTGTTTATTGAAACGTAAAAGAAACAAACATTGCTTGGAGAAGAGGGGAGCCATTGGGGATACTAAGCTATTACAAATTTGGCATCTCGCCACAAATCCGACTAAAAAATAATAAATGCATTACAACTCGATCTATATACAAATGGACTAACTATGACCCATAATTAACTTACATGACTTAATAAAATACAATGAACTAATCATGCATTCTACACAATCAAATGGAAAACAAATAACACTAATTCTATGTTATCGATTGTAAATGGGTAGATGGTAAGCACACACACCCATACTAACGAGATGGTGAAAGAGGAGGGAAGATTCGATTTAATTTACAAAGGGAATGAGTAATATTCAATTCATCGTTTAAAGTAGTGACTTAAAGATGCATCTAATTCATTAGGTGAATAATAATTACATCATTTAATGGTGAGTCGCTCAAGGGATACGCTTAATAGGTGAAGGGCGAACGTACTCCTATCTCGATATTACCCCCTCGATTGAGGCACCATTAGCTTAACATAATTAGCTAATTTAATGTCGTACTCGTCTTTTCTAGTTAAGTAGATTTAGAGTAAACATTCATCTAATTCATTAAATCCTATGTTAATTTTATCGCTTAATTTCAAATTAATTAGATACTAGTACAATAATTAACAATAATAATTAATAAACAAACAATAGACAAATAAAATAAACAAAACAAGGAGGGAAGGTAAAGGAGGCCTCCGGCCTACCCCACGTCACTACCGTGACCAAGGTTGTCTCGATCGAGACAATCTTGTGTTGTTTGCAAACACAACCCATTCAATCTATTGTTTGAGATAGATTTGAATTAATGTTAGTCTCATACCTATCCATATTCATAGATAGGATACATATTTGACTTAAATGGACATCGAGTTATCTTGTACTTTGAAAGACAACATTGAACAAACATTAGTAGTTAGTGCATAAAAAAACGAATATAAAACATAAATAAAAGATATGTAAGACGGGATTTTTTGCACCTTCAACCTACATGTAAATTGGAACACCGTCTTGGAATCGTGTATGATTTTTAATGTATATTTCAAACGATAAAGGTTACGTCTTCGACAAATTTGGTTTCGAAATTGTTAAACCTGTATGGCTTGCACATGCCTGTTTTGAAATCGACTTTGTGACTTCGTTACAAGGTCTTTTTACGATCCGAAAGTTGTTACGGAATTTGGTATTCCCTAATTTTTTAAATTTCTATTATTTGTTGTTAATGGATTTTGGATTTAAGATAAAACTGAGTGAGAACATAGGCTGTTTATGACCCCTGCTTTCTCGAAAACAGGGGATGTTTTGGGGTGTTTGTCGTGAATATTTTGGAAGGGTTTCTGAGAGTTTCTTCTTTATATTTTTTGGTTGTTTGTTATGTTCTAGTATTTATTTATGAGGGTGGTGGTTTTTCTTTTAATGGGGGACGAATGGGTGTGTTATGAGGAGAGAAAGATAAGTGTTTGAATAGGTTTTTGAGAGAGTTTTCAACTCTGTTTTTTTCTTAGAGTTTATGGCTGCATTCTTTATGTGTTATTAAGGGAGTAATATGGAGTATTTTATGAGTGGATATTATATGATGATGTATGTAGACGAGTTATGGTCATAGGGTAAAGTTTGAGAGATATGAAGAAATTATGTGAGGAGATTGTTTCAGTTTTAAGGGGGATATTGTGAGCTGTTTTGGTGAGATTACGAGAGGCTTAGAATATGTATATCTTTGGGGTTAAGGTAGATAGATATAGAGGTAAGATACTCGGGTTTGCAGGCGGGTTAAAGGGTCGAAACAAAGCGGGTTTGTGTGCCCTGTTTTGACATGCGAAACAGGGGCACGAGTCACGGGTTTGGGCTTGGTTTTGGGATGATTTTTGGTCGGGTTGGAGTGGTGGTCAGGTGGGATAGCTTTGGGCTAGATGTGGGATAGGGTAGGTGGTGTTTGGAGTAAGTTTGGGTGGTGTTTGGGACGTTGGACATGGCTGCCAAAACAGGTGCTGGAAAACTGGGTGGGCTCTCTTAAGACGGATTTTTGGATGGGTTAGGTGGTTCACTAGGCACGAAAATTGGTAGGCTGGTAGTCGAGATTATGGGCTACATGGTGGTTGTATTGGTTGTTATGGGTAACGGGCTTAAGGTTCGACAAGAAGGGCTCAAAGTCCGTCGCAAAATTGAGTTAAAATCTCCTTTTAAAACTTAGTTTTAAAACGAAACGTAAAACGGTATATGAAACTCAATATGGACTTTTCAACGCATTTATAAATCGATTTAAAATCAAACGAAACCCTTCGGGTTAAAATAAAGTTGAAATATTTCATTAAAAATTAACTTGAAACTTTTCAAATTAACTTAAAATGTATTATTTAAAACTCATTTAAATAATCAAAATCAATGAAAATATCATTTTATATCATAAAACGATCTCCATTAATTGACGGCGTCGAGACGATATTACATTTTGCCCTATCATCATCGGATGTTTGGCGGGAGTCTTGTAAATTCCAATATCGACAAATACGGGTATCTACAGAGCCCCCACTTTGACTGAGGTCTGGAAAAGGCGAAAGTCAAAGTATACCCCAAGTCTATTGACCTGAGGATTCCGTGGGTCATTTAGGGTACATTAGACCTGCGTACATAAGCTCACCAGCCATACGATAAAGAGACATACATGTGATACTGATTCTGGACGCCTCGTCGTTTCACGAATTTCATTAGAGGATGGGTTGAGCCTTCTAATTCAGAAGACGGCCTACCTATCCGTTTGTGACGGAATAAAACTCGTATGGTAGTTCGACAACATGCTGGCATCTTAGCTTTTCTTGCTGTTTGATACACAAGATCGGTTGATTCAATTATGCTCTTTAGATCTACAATTTAGCATGGAGTAAACTACATTAAAAGGACCTAATCTATGCAACAAAGTAGCAATATGGATCTGATGTTTCACAATCAAGCTTTAAGGACCCCCTGTCACATTTCCGTTAACTCATGCAAAGTTCTGTTAACTTTGTTCCTACAAGGGCATTTACATAATTAAATACACTAATTATTCATTTTATTTTAATATTACCAAATATTTAATCCTTCAAATTACCCTTGGTTGTCTTCCTCAACAATTTTATTTGGTGCACGTAGTATTTCATTGTACAGTACCTCGTAGGCTCGTACCAAAGATAAAGATGCTATAGTACACGAAGTATTTCATTGTACAGTACCTCGCAGGCTCGTAGGTTTCTTCATTTTCGAGCGATTATAACCGGTTAATAAAGGAAAAATGAAGGCACGGGTAATTACAAATACAAATTCTTATATAAAGCGGCCTTACACAAGAACGAACTTGTACAAATGAATATACTTCTCCAAATCCAATCTAATGGTACATACAAATATCTACTTTTAAGAGATAAAATTTCGTAAACTTTGATCACTCAAAAGTAAATATTACCAATGGATTTGATTGTAAGGAATATTAAATTAGTCATGATATTCGTATTAATAGATCTGTTTACATAACTTTTATGCACAATCGGTTTTTTATGAGAATAACTAAAGCAAAATCGAGTATGTGACCAATTGACCACTTGTTTAAATTAGCTAATTATACCTAAGTTTTAAAGTTACGTCTTTTACAAATATATAGGATCCGAGTTTAAGACAATTTTAAATGCAAAGATACGCACGCATAGATTCTCGGTTGTGTTTCGGAGTATTGAATTTCTTTTGTTCTTCTTACGAAAATCAAAACCGAATCCTGATTTACGTTTTTCTAAATCAGATCTAAACATGTATTTTATCAAAAAAATTCAAATTGCATCACTGAGCCGAAGAAAGACCGAAGGGTTGTGAATTGGTTTTGGCTCGATTTTGGGTTATAAAATCGCTCGCGTTTAGTGACGTTGGCATATTATTTCTAGCGATTCAAGGGCAATTGGAGGCCAAGGGACAGGGGTAAGAAATTTGGTAACTGAAGATGGATAGGGACTAGGGGAGAGAAGGGAGAAAAAAAATTGTGAAATACTAATACAAAATGGATAAATAAAAATAAAATACACCTTGCTTAATTTTGTAAAATGTATTATTTATAAAACGTTAACAGAAGTTGGCAACACCAACGAAAAATTGGATGTGAGGTCCTTATTGCTTGATTGTGAAACATTAGGTCCTTATTGCTACCTTTTTACATAGTTTAGGTCCTTAAAGTGTTGTTTACTCATTTAACATGTGATTGCTATCATTAAACGAGTTATATTCAATTATCGTAGCCTTTATTAGTTCATCTTGTCCAGTAATCAACTAAGTAGGTTTAAGACGATAATCAAACGATAACCATGCAATTGCAAACAATCAATTAATCTACCCCTTGTAACAATCCTAGATCCTCATTTAACCCTAGATAAAAATTTAGCTACTCATATTAATTAAACTAACATCAATTAAACTAATATACGACATAGCATAAGATATATTAGCATTAAAGTCATTGATAACTAAATATTTAAACTTCAATAACAATGGAAAAATAATAATTACCGATTACAAAATTGAATTAATGATAGTTCTTCCGAAGTCGAAGTAATACGATAACTAATAATAATAATAATTGGTTTTTCTAAGAGTTTCTAAGTAATAAAAAGCGTAACTAATAATAATAAACGATTTTTTTTATTTATATTACAAAATAACCGATTTAAACAAAGTTTAGGAAAACTCTACGTCTTAAAAAGGGTTGGTGCAGGTATGTGCTAGGACCTGCATGGTTAGGATGTAGTTAATTCTTCTTAATGAATCTTTGAAAAGGTGTCGAAGCAGGTGCCGGATAAAAGATTTATCTATATGAGGCATGAAGTTTGGCCACTTCAGGGAAGTTTGGGGTTGACTTTCTATATGCTATCATGAAATGGATATGGACACAGGCCTGTTTAATTAGTGTCGGATTTGACTTTTGGAGTTGTTTCTTCTCATGTGAGTTATCTTCAAGTATTCAAAATGGGTAGAAGTGTTCAATGCTTAGACACACCCTGACACACCAAATACTTGGAATGTGTAACATTACTAAGTGGTAATTCAATCTTCGTGACATTGCCATTGATGCATGACTTGGTTTGATTTTACAGATTTTTTCTAAACAAAGGTTTACACTTAAATGGGGGAGGAATGTTGGTGATTTAAGTGAATCACCGGTTATTTAGTGTAGTTGGGGTATGGTTCAAAGAAGGGTGAGATCATAGTGCTATATTATTTGTGGGTGCGGGAAGTGTGGAGTACACGTTCACATAAGCGATTTCGAGCTTGCGAGACGGTTTTCAAACAAGTGAAGGTATGCCTATTATCTTGGTATGAATATGACTAAGTAGCCTTACTCCTGCGTAAGTGAAGTGTCATAATGCTTCATAATAGATGATGATATGTCTAATGCTTGTCGGTTTTTGTCTTATAACATTTTGAAGGAAGATAAACATAAGTTATCTTCTTTTGACACATATAAATATGTGATAAGGATCATTTTGTCTATAATGAGAAATAGTGGTTATTTAGAGAAAAAAATCAGGTTTTCTCTTGGTTTTCTCCTTTGATAAGAAAACTACAATTGTAAAAATTCCATTGTCTTTGCTCAAAATTCTAGTGGCGGAATCAAGAGTGTAACATTGTATTCTTATCCTACAAGAAGAATCGTGTAACCCGGGGCATGTAATAGGGCCGATTATTTCTTGGAGGAAAGTGTATCCCATACTTACGCGATTCTACAAAATATCCAAATTCTATATTATTTCCGGGTATCGGATCATTGTCTTTCGTAGATTTCGATCATCCTATTGCCTTAAAGAACAAACAAAGTTTAATCATAATTTTCAACCAAATTTTTGTCGAATGATAAACTAAATAATCGAAATATATTATTTCAAAAAATAAAAGGCGAATTTGCATGTTCTTTTATGTATGAGATCTATGATCCAATCTAGATAGAGGCACGTCCAAGTGTAGTACTATATATTTGTTGTAAGACCGATCCCATAAAAAAAACATCTTTAAACATGAAATATATCATAAAATAGTTTATTGGTAAGATTGACTAAATTATCAATATATCTATATCTATCTATATTATTAAAGGAAGCTTTTTTCGAGCCATTATAGAGTCTCCAACTTTTGCGAAACTCTTTTAGCGATTCTAACCATAGTAGTGTTTCCAACTTTTGTGAAATACAAGAAAAGTTAATATGGTCCTACTCAATTTCTATGGTTGTGCACGATGCTAATAGTCTTTCAGTTGGATATGTTTACTTAAAGTCTTTATAAAAGAAAGTCTATGTCCTGTTCTGCTGTATCTATCCTAATTGTTTCCCAATCTTTTTTGTCACTTTTGTAGCTGATATTGCATGTTTTCTGTATTAACTTATTATGCATTCATGGTGGTTGTATTGTTCATTCTGTTATTGTAATATTTTGGTAGCTTTTTTTTTCCATATGATACATTCCTTTCATTGAATAATAATTACTAGATGTACAGTTTTAATATCCTATAAAATATAAATGTATGTTCATTAATACTTCGTACTATTTATCACAAATATATATTTCTTTTTGTTTTCTTGTGCAAAACAATTTTTGTAAGGTTATTACATGCGGATGGAAAAGACGTTTTGCAAGCTCGAGTCGAATTATACTAAAGTATGTTGTTAAGTGAAATAGGTAAACAAGCAACCAGAACATTGACATGCGTTAAAGGCCATAGTATATCATACTACGTAGTAAGTACGGAGTAGTGACCAACATGCTACACGAGTACTTTCAATAGAGTAATACGGAGTTAAACAAATTTTATGGTAAGTCTCGACAAGCACAGGTAATGATATCAACGAATTGCATTACTTAAATAATGTCTTTTTCATTAAATTAAAGGTAAAGAGGCTATTTACAGAGAATTAGTATAGATATGTCAATGAGCAGGGGGAATTAGGGATCAACTTGAATTACACAAAAAGAATTATACATCGGATGTAGTACCTCATAACTTTTTATTTGTTTTGAGTTTACACATATTTTTTCCGAGTATATACAATTTGCAAGTTATATAATAATTTTTCGGAAAATTCCCACGGTACCCCCGAACTTTGGTAGTTTGCCCGAAATACCTAAAATTTTGACCCGAGATACTTTAAGTGGCCATAACTCGGGTTTAAAAAATCGGAAAATGTTGAAATTTTTTTTAAAATCGATGATCTTTCCGAGAGCAACGATTTGAAAAAAAAAATTGTTGTATTTTGATCCCGTGGCTAGGAGATTTCGTATGTAAAGTGTTTTTCACCGAACAAACTTTGAGTGATCATATCTCTTGGTTACGAGTCCCGAACTCGCCAAATTTTTTTTTCAAATCGAAGTACTTGGAAAGATGAACGATTTGAAAAAAAATCGTCATTTTCCGAGTTTTTAAACACGAGTTATGGCCACATAAAGTTTTTCGGAAATGTCATAGTTCAGGGGTACCGTGGGAATTTTCCGATAATATTTTGATGGAAAAACACAAAATTAATTTAATTTATAAGTATAGTTTTTGAGCAATGTAGTATTTTTTTTAGCTTAATATTTAAATAAACATGCTCAAAAACTTTATTATAAAAATTTAAATTCTTTAACAGAAAACTCAAAAAGTTTTTTCATAAAACTCAGAAAGTACATAATCAGATGTACTACCTCTGATGTATAATATATGAATTGATCCCCAATGCTTTGATATTTTAAAGTTTTTAATTCCATTTTCTAATGTACATTCCTCAAAGTATTTATGAACATTGACAATATCTTTTTTTGGATATTTTTGCCGCTTATCCATTACGAGTAATTATGTGGTGAAGTATAAGTTGTTAATGAGAAACATTGACCATATCTCACAAACATAAAATTTCTTTATGATAGATTAATTTAATGACATGATTTGTAGATTTTTCCTAGCAAAATAGGGTAAGAGACGTAAGACTAACTTTTATTTTTGAAGAGAACATTCATTATAAGTTGATTAGTCTATTAGTTTGGTTATATCCTATATAAATTGTTTTGTTAGACTTCAAACAACTAACATTAGTACATTACATAGTTATGGTTTAGTATATGCTTACAAGTTGACTCTACATATAAGTATTAGGGTGCTTTTAGGGGATTTGGTAGCATGTTACTCACGGAGTCACGGGAGAGTAGTAGTGCCACAAAAGACCATCATATAATATTTCATGTACAAATTGATTATTTTCTTACAACTTACTAATAGTGGCATATCTAAAGACATTAACTTCTGACCATATGTTATTAGAGTATGTCATTTACCAAATACAATGACCAAAGAAATAAATTTTTAGGTCTCTGATTCTCACACACTCAAAATTCTAATTAACACTTTTACCGTCTCAAATATGAGACGTACCATATAACTCTTTGCCTTTATGATCCATTGTTACATCCGTCAGAAGATGTGAGATAGAAAAATGAAAGACGTAACTATTTCACTCAATACGAAATGTATGAATCTATGTAAGAAAAATTGAGCAAAAATAAATAAATTATAAACAAGAAATTTAGATTATACTATCTTGAATCTCTGAAAAATACCACATTTGGTTTTTACACAAGAAGTAAGGTTGTGAGTGGTGATTCCTCATCAATAAAGTAGAGTGATTTTGTCAAATAAAAATGAAAATGAGGCAATTATAGTGAGTAAGTAAAGACAGGAATATTTGACAATAGAATTAGGAGCAAACTTTACCATTGAACAATTACTACTTACTACTACAATAAAACTGATCAGGCCTGTCGCAAGCCCTGGTCAAAGATAATTACCCAGACTAGGCTAATACCAAATTAATGTAATTAGGGAAGTAGGGGTCGATCCTCAGGGAGATGGTGTTTCCTATAAAATGTGAAATGTCTTGCAATTGGGTCTTATCTAACGAATATCTGGGTTTTGGGGTTTGATTTCTAAACTAATAAAAAGCATAAATGAAAATAAAATAAAAGCAAATTAAAACGAAAACAATAAAGCAAGTGATGAATTAACAATGATAAAAAGAATCTAGGGAAGTAGGTTCACACATGTAGATTAACATATTGATGAAATTGGATTTAGAACATGCAAATAATTCATTGTGAGTTCGTAAGAATGATGTGTTCATTACAATCATAGATCAGATGGTCTAGCAGGCTTTTAGGCAATTTACTAGGTCTTAATCTACCATGTCATGCTTTGTCTATTCAATTCACGTATTTCTACCTTGGAAAAGAATTCCATTTTAGTCAATGATTTTGATCAGGAATCGTTAACTATCGTTATAGTCCAAACATGCATAGACACAATGTTTTAAAAGCACAATTTCTTTTATCCAATTATCATCTTTTAATCAACCTACATGGCTACCCTACACCCTAGAAAAACGACTACTCACTCATGGTGATGTTTAAATCTAAGATGATGTTAATAATAAAAACTAGGATAGACATGTTTATTTTGGTTTTGACAATATTTTAAGACTCTTTAATTGGCGATAATAACGACGCTAAATTGACAATCTAGGGAAATGAAATGATTACAACGATATTGAAATTGAATCTAAAATAACATGTAAAGAAAATAGCAATCAAATAAGAAACATAAAGACTTTAAACAAAAGATAAAGTAGGAATACCTAGATGACGATCAATATAAACAACCGTAATAGAAATTCCTTGCATAGAATAGTCGATCCACAAATTACAATACTTGAACCACATAAAGGTGATTACAAAGATGGAACTTTTATTGATCTAGGCTAAGAATTTGATGTAGAAAAGACAGAAATAAACTAAGAAACTAAAGACGAAAAAGAAGAAGAAAATGAGAGAAGAGAGGCTAGGTTTCTCTCCTCCTAATCTAGGGTTTTATGTAAAGAGAGAAGTGTAGAGAAGATTTCTCAATTGTGTGTTGAAGTGGTGGTTGAGGCTCTCTTTATATAGCAGTAGGGTTTCGTGGGGAAGGGGTCATGCATTCATCACATAGGACAAAAAGGAGGAAGTCGAAGCAATTGCTCGGAACAGCAGGGATACCCGATCGGGTACACCACTTACCCGATCGGGTATGTAGTGATCTTGGTCAATTGACTTTTGTTTCATCTCCCTTGGCCTATGACTTGACTTTCATTATCCCCCTTGACCTTTTGAGTCGGGTTTGTTGATAGGGTTGGATGTAAAATGATGATTTCTTCGCCTAACTGATCGATCTTCCGACAACTGCGAAACCGTCTTTGCTTCTTCTTTCTTTCGAATCAGTGAACCTTCTTGAAATGCCTTTGACTTGATGAAGCTTGCTTCTTCAAATCGTCGGGTTCTAGGCAAATGCTCGGGAATATAGAAAAAGGGCGTAGAAACGTCCATTTCCCAACAAAACAGGTTAGAACATACGAAATTCGCCTAGACGACGATGTTAGCTCACAAAATGGCTTAACAAAGCACAAATGACATACAAAACCGAGCTAAATTGGGGGTTAAAATCATACAAATATTCACTTATCAAAAACACTACAAACATGCTCGTGCATTGCACGGGCATTAAATCTAGTATATATATATAAAAGAGGCTTTTTTCGAGGCACGTGAGTGGCTCCACCTTTATAGGAACTCTTAAAATAAAAATTAAATTCATACATATACTTTCCAAGTTATGGTTGAACTCTTAGATTTTGATTATAATTTTTAAATTAATTATTTTCTTAATAATATTATCAACTTTTCAACATTAAATTCATACATATACTTTCTAAGTTATGGTTGAACTCTTAGATTTTGATTATATTTTTTAACTTAATTATTTTCTTAATAATATTATCAACTTTTCAACTGTTTAGAAACTCTTTAAATAAAAATTAAATTCATAACTATTATTTGTCCCACATTGAAAAATAATGTAGATGTGGTAAATATATTACATATAAATAGTATAATTGTTCCACATCGGAAAAATAATAAAGTGGGTAATCCTATGATTATAAATAGGAGTCATCCTTGAACCTTATGTATCAACCCAAAAAATTTGAATATCTTAAATATTGTCTTATAGATCTCTTAAAAGTTTGTAGATTTGATGAATATACTATGTATAAATAGTAAAATTGTCTCACATAATAAAATTAACATAAGGTGGGTGATCCTATGATTAAATATAGGAATCATTCTTGGACCTTATATAACAAACTAAAATCTTTAAAGTCTCTTAAGTATTTTCTTAGAGATCTCTTAAAAGTTTATCTATTATTATTTTCACAATTGTTAAATTTACATCATAAAAAATTAATTTTAAAGGTATTATTAAAAAAATTTAAGTATTGTTAAAAAAAATTGTGAAGATAATATAATTAGATTCGCGGTGAAATAAAACCATGCAAAGTATAGAAACTCATATTATTTGCACATACTTGGTGTAATTTTTAGTATATTATTTGTCCTACATTGAAAAATAATATAGGTGTGGTGAATATATTACCTATAAATAGTAGAATTGTCTCACATCAGAAAATTATCTTATGATTACAAATAGGAATCATATTTGGAACTAAAGTTTCAACCCAAAATCTTTTGAGCCTCTTACATTGTGACAACCCTCGAGAATGCGGAAATATAAAACATACAAGCATGTGAATTATATAGCGGAAATATGAAGTTTTTAAAACTTTTATACATGCAAGAAGAAATATACGAGGAGTGTCAAATATTACAAACTAAAGTACGAAATACAACAAAGAGACGAAGTCTCTCAAAATGTTATAAATGTCAAAGTGTTTAGCAAACTAGCTAAAATCATCTAGAGGTGAAACATCCAGGGACAACGCCCGCTAGCTCACACCCGAACCCAAAATATCAAGCAAAAAGCCATCCATGCAAGCTACCTGTTCATCCATGAAAAACATGAACGCCACAATCAGTGGGGAGTAACTCCGGGTTCTCCCAGCCATATCACATTAAACGTACATCAAAGGAAATACAAAAGTAGAAGCATGCATATATAGATATACATGTTAAATACGATAAGGATAGATAAGCCATTCAATATATAACGATAAGAGCATAAGGAATACAAATCCGAATCCATCATGTTATACAAAGACTCGGGGAAGACACTCTTAGGCAACCGAATACGCTCACTAGGGCTTACATCTCACCATAAACGGTATAAGTTTGATAAGATTGAGACTCGACAAACAAACCATGCCAAGTCATCCAATGATCAATCATATAATCATTCATCCAAACATACCAATATATCGACGACATCTCTCACGGTAAATGAAACGCACTAGCACCGTGTACATGGCAAGTATGATTAAAAGGCATCCACGGGATAAGACGTTTCCCTGAACGCATACACGATTACATTTCGTATATTTAGACTAATTTCCTCCCGGTAGGACGACGATAATAATACGGTCCTAGTCTAAACCTAGCCAGACTCTCGGAATAAGACGTGTTCCGATTCGACATGTGGTAAGACGTTCCACATCCAAGACTCGGTCAATCATAGACGCCGAGTACCCCAAATTCGGTCGACATTCACGAAAGAGGCAGAAAAGAGCACACGCCTCATAACAAGCGGTACGCTACATGCAAATAACACCACCTCGCAAGTACACAACATTTGACGGCCGGGGCGATCAACGCAAAGCGTTCGCCTCCCAACAACGTCGTCGTATGCCCACTAACACATGCAATTAAGCAGTAGGATACCTCCCCGTCCCGACATTCCAGCCTTACGAACGTGGAGGTAGCCAAGGAAATGAGAGTACAAAGCACATAACAAAATAGTGCTCAAACCGTAACATTTGTAAAAACCGACTCAAAGTGAGACATATAAAAAACCGTCACAAAACATGTGATACAAGCGAATGAAATATCATATATTCAAAACATTAATATTATAAGTCACTACGTAAAATTATACGTTAAAAGAACGATCGGAATTATTATAAATGGAATCATAAACAAGAAATACAAACAAAGACCAGCAGGTGCCAGCCGGTCAGGTGGACCGGCTGCCGGCCACCCGGCTAAGGCCAATAGTCATATGAAAATTTCAATGAAAATACAGAGTGTCCCAGCCGGTCAAGGGGACCGGCTGCCGGCTACCCGGCTGGGACCAAGGGCATATAAGAAAAACAAGGCAAAGTGATATAAGTATGATATAAATTTAACATTGATAAACATGAAACAATACATGATTACATAAGCATTAGACCGAGTTTAAGAAGCATAGCAAATAGGAAACATAGATCTTATCTCAAAACAACAAGTTTGGAAACTAACTAAAACAAGGGTCCACTTCAAACGGTCATAAATATAGTTCTAGATATTCAAATGAAGAAATTCCAAGTTGAGGTGATAGCTTATCCTCTTACGGTTCCAACGATAGGTCACAAGCCCAAAACAAGCAAGTAACGAAGGAGATATGATCATTCTACGAAAAAGGGTCGGTGCAGTGAGTCCCAGCCGGTCAGGTGAACCGGCGGCCGGGTACCCGGCTGAGAACACTTCTACCCGAGAACAATAACTCTTAAATCATCCAATTTCAATTATCATAAATAACTACTATCAACTATCACTAATCATTATTTATCATCAACAATCATCAACCAACAACACTCATCATCAACAACACAAGTTCTATGAATACTAATCATGTTCTAAATACGATTACTAACATAGAAAACACATAAAACACGTAAATGATATCGAGTAACCCTTCACCGTTACCTTTTTGCGTCTTTAATCAATTTCTAGAAAGTCTCCACCTACAATTAGATAACAAAAGATGAATATCATTCACCTTGAGAAAGACGGATAATTTAAAAAGCGAGAAAGACGGTAATTTTATTACTAATACGGATAGAGGAAGATGAGAGGGGAAGAATAAGACGAACTTACGAGAATTTGAGCAAGAAACGAATGAGATATGACGATTCAAAGATTGGATGAAAATGGAGGCAAGGGTTTTGGTTTGATTTCTTTAAGAGGAAGTAAGTTTGAGTTGTGGGAAATGAAATAGGTTAAAGAGGTAGTATGAGATGTATAAGGAAAAGTCAAGAAAAAGTCAAAGTCGCCTTAAGACATGGAATCTCGCGGAAATTCCAAATACGAACTCGGAAATTCTAAATTCGACTCGGAAAATTAAATTCTAAATTAAAACTAAAATTCGCTGAAAAGTATCCGTAAAATATTTTCACTATAAAAATAGGGTACATTTGCGGGTGTTACATACATATTGTCTTACAAAACTCTTAAAATTTGTATTATAATTTTCACTATAGTGAAATTTACACCATCAAAAATTAATTTAGAAAAGTATCATAAATAATAATTTTGATAGTAAAATATTTAATGTGTTATTTGTCCCACATTGAAAAAAACAATGTAGGTATGGTGACTCGTGAATATATACTACGTATAAATATTAAAATTTGTCCCACATTTAAAAATTATCATAAGGTGGAGTAATCATAAATATGATTATCGCACGAGCTTTTAAACTATATTTTTATATTGTTATGTTAATAAATGACTTTAAAAATTTAATAAATGACATTTAAAATATTTTTTATTATTCTAATACTAATATAACAGTTGAGTAACAGTTAAGAAATAAATATTATATGAAAAAAGATGGTGTATAACTTAGTTCGTTATTAGTCCCACATTGAAGAATAATGTATGTGTGGTGAATATATTACCTATAAATTGTAAATTGTCCCACATTGAAAAATTATTATAACATACGGTGATCGTATTATTATAAATATGAGTCATCCTTGAACTTATGTATAAACCCACAATTTTTTAAGTCTCTTAATTATTGTTTTGAAGAGCACTTTACAGAATGGAATTATAATAGTAATAGTTAAATTTACATTATTAAAAATTAATTTAGAAAATTATCATAAACAATAATTTTGATGATAAACTACTTAATGTGTTATTAGTCCCACATTGAAAAATTATGTATTTGTGGAAAATATATACTAAGTATGATTATAAATAGGAGTCATTTTAGTCTCTTAAGTATTGGTTTAATGAACCTTTAAAGTTTTGTATTATTAACTCCACAACAGTGAAATTTACATCATCAAACTTAATTTAGAAAATTTAGGAAAGTATTATATAAGTAATAATTTTGATGGTGTACTACTTAATAAGTTATTTGTCCCACATTGAAATATAATACAAGTGTGGTAAATATATTATGTATAAATAGTATATTGTCCTACATCAGAAAATTATCATAAGGTGGGGTGATCTTATAATTATAAATAAGAGTCATCCTTAGAACTTAGATATCAACCAAAAATCTTTTGAGTCTCAAAAATATTGTCTTAGAGAGCTCTTAAAAATTTGTATCTACATCAGTGAAACTCACATCATAAAAAATTAATTTAGGAAAATATCATCAAAAAAAAGTGAAAAATCTTTTATTTATCTCAATTTATATTATATTCAAGTGGTGTTTATAATTTTTATATAAAAAATTTTACATTCATTTGACAAAAACATATTGTGAAAATGAGTCATCTTTCAACTTAGATATTCACCCAAAATTTTTTGAATCTCTCAAGTATTATCTCTAACAAAGATCTTACAAGTTTGTATTATTATCTTCACCTTAATGAAATTTACATCATCAAAATTAATTTAGGAAACTATCATATATAATAATTTTAATGGACTACCAAATATGTTATTTGTCTCACATTGAAAAGTAAGTGTAAGTGTGGTAAATATATACTATGTATAAATAGAAGAATTGTCCCACATCGGAGAAATATCATAAGCTGGGATGATCACGCGATTATAAATAAGAGTCGTCCTTGAAACTTAGAGATGAACCCAAAGTCGTTTAAGTCTCTCAAATACTCCTTTCGTCCCGGTCATTTGTTTGCCTTTTTTTAGGAGTATGTTAATGAAAGGCAAACAAATGATTAAGACGGAGAGAGCGAGTATTGTTTTAGAGAGCTCTTAAAACTTTGTATTAATTATGAAAATAATATAATTAGATTCGTGGTAAAAAAAATGCTATCATTACAGTATAGAATTTCATATTATTTGCATATACTTTGTGTAATTCTTAGTATGTTATATATCTCACATTGAAAAATAATGTATGTGTGGTGAATATACAAATAACTATAAATAATAGAATTGCCCCATATCGAACAATTAGCATAAGGTGAGGTGATCAACCCAAAATCTTTTGAATTTATTAAACATTGTCTTAGAGAGCTTAATTCTTAGGTACTTTGGATAATTTTTCGAGTCATAATATATATCAAATATAACTTGAGTCCCGACAAGGTTGATAGTAACATATGTTTAAGATAGAAATTGGATCAATATATCAATATTATTTTTTAAAAAATTACGGAGTATATTTAATTATAGTCTTAAAATTTCAAAAATTTATTTTTATAAGTTAACTGTTATAGGAAAATTACGAAAATGACATTAACTTAGACCCGTGCATCTCACGGGTATGAAATCTAGTAACAAATAAGTTTAAGTGCGTATATTTATAACTCATACTTACATTTGCAATTTAAAACATGGCTTTTTATAACTCAGGGATATCTTTGCGATTTGAAAATTGCCAGACAAAAAAACAGAGAGATTTTTTGCTTTATTTTTAAACATAATTATTTTATATGATGATAATTGACCCATATAAAACTTAATCTTAAATGTTTTACGTTTTTCTTTAATAATAAAATTTGAGATAACATATCCGTGCAATTTACATTGATTTAAAACTAGTGTAAGTAAAAATGAGAAAGAAAAGAAAGAAATCATAAATGGTTAGGGGGGAAAAAATGGAAGTAAATGGAAGTAGATTAAGTTTCACCAGCTGTTGTACGAATCGTATCGTATCGTAACGTGGTGTTTGGTTTGGTGTTCATTTTATGGCATATTATACGAGCAGTCCTTATTCACTACTCGACAGTTACCACTTTACTAGTCCCCTGTCTTCTCTCCTTTTTAACTCTTTTAACCTCTCTTGTTGTTTTCTCCATGGTTGCTCATTCCCCACCATGCCCTCCTTTTCTATTCCCAGGTAATCAATCAATCACCCTTATACTATAATGTTACGCAATTACTCCGTATTATTAAATATTAATTATTAAATATTAAGTATTAAATGTAAGTATGTTTGAATTGACAATCAATCAACTTTGATTTACATGCATGTGATGAGAAATGTGCAGAATACTGCAGAAGAAGAGCAACGAGGAAGAGAGTATAAGCAGCAGATCAGTATCATTACAAACAAGTGCACCAATAGAATGCTATGCATGCACACAGGTTGGAGTCCCAGCATTCCATTCAACAAGCTGTGATCGGGCGGGTCAGCCCGAATGGGAGCCACTGGCCGGGTCATCCCTCTACCCGGCCCAACTCGGACGTAAGAAACGACGTCGTCCTGAAGGCCTGCTGGGGCCCATACTCGACCCCAGAAGCGAAACAGTTAGAAAGTCCAACAGGGTAATCCTGCTTGCACGAAGCTTGTCATTGGCAGTTGATCCAGTATTCTTCTATACTCTTTCTATAGGGAGAGGTGGGTCTTGTCTTTACATGGACGGGGTGTTGGCCGTTGTTGTCACGGTTATTCGAACCTGCGTCGACGCGGTTCATCTTTGGCACATGTGGCTTCAGTTTCGCCTTGCTTATGTATCAAGGGAGTCTTTGGTCGTCGGTTGCGGTAAACTCGTCTGGGACGCACCTGCCATAGCCTTTCATTATCTGCGTTCTCTCAAAGGCTTTTGGTTTGATCTTTTCGTTATACTTCCTATTCCTCAGGTATCAACTACTCCGTATATATTTTCTTATGATTAAGATATAATCTTAATAATATAGCTATTTTATAAAGTTTTTTTAGTGAAAAACTAGAATTATTGTTAAGAAACTCAAAGGTCCAACATGTGAGCTTGTCGGGAACAATTATAAAGATAAATTCAAAGAAAATGGAAATTAATACTGATTAAACCAACTTTTACGAAATAAATTATCGAATAAAACTGTGTGGCAGGCTAATGAGTAAGTGGGGGTAGGTATAGTTTATAGTTCCATCTGTTGGGGCGGGTGCGGATTTGGAAACTTGTTCCCACCATGGGTGGTGGGGCGGGTATGGGTACGAGATTTTCTTGGGGTACGAGTACGGAGAAGCCTATATCCACCATTGCCCCGCCCAATGTCATCCCTAGCTGCTAACTTGCTATCCACCTTATTCTTCCAACCTTCTTCCTTTACCCTCTCACAAGTGATTAAACTAATACTCCGTATATATTGGATTGTGTTAGGCGACAGGTGGATCGAACAAACTATAATATGTTGTGAGAGGATGAGAAGGTTAGAAAGATAAGGTATAGCAATTCTCATGAATATACCATCATTCAATGAAAAAATGTCAACTTTCTATAATAACTACTCTCTATCAATCGCTGATCCCGTTTATATTATTGGTCGCGTTTCTTTTTTTGGTTCTTATCAATAAATTCATCCATTTCTATAGGTTTCTTTATTATAAAATATAGTGAACTTATTTAGTGTAATACTTTAGTGATAGATAATAAGTAATCCGTATGACCGTAACAATCGTCCATCCAATTACGGAGCATATAAATGAGTTAAATAAACTTCTCCGAATATAGTGTTATTATGAAGATAGAGCCACAGCTCGAATGAAGTAATTTTTAACTTGTGTCCAGTAATAGTTATGAAAAAACATTTCTGCACCATTGGTAAATAACTAAATCCTAATACTCTTGTAAATCACATACTAGTATATTTCAATGATTTTACTGTGTAAATGCATTTGGGAATAAATTTGGTAATGACCTACGAAATTCACCCTTAAGATTGTGGATACGCCACTGTATCTTTAATGTTAAAAGTTTAATTGGTTGCCGGGTTTCTCTCATTCGAGTTTTTTGAAGTACACTCATTTAGATAGGTGAAAGCGGCACGGCTTATTTAATTGTGTTCTATTCCAAATTAATTTTTGTTTGTAGTTTACTAGTAGCCTGGTAGGGGGGTACTGGTTTTGTGCATTGTGACATTTGTGAGTGATGTCTAGAAACTAGAAACTAGAAACTAGTGGAGGACTGAACTTGTAAAAAGAGGCGTTGAACAAGCTTGTTTCGATTTTAATAAGAAAGACCGTTGAGGTTGTCTCTGTATGTACTATTTTTGGTATTGATATTACTCCGTATTTAACAAACTCCATTTGTCGACAATGTCAGCATAATTAAGATACACTTTCCAAGGTATTAGTATCAAAATTACTGAGTAATACTAATTATACATTTTATAGAATGTAATTCACTTCATTAACAAGATGCGGGGATGCGGCCGTCTCTAGTATATGATGAAGAGATTACGCTACCACTGAATAGCCCATATGATTATGGAATTGATTACTTCATGTCAGCTTCGAATCTCACGTCAATGTTTGTTTATGCACTGCTTTCTCACTCCAATTGTTTATTTTCTTTGTTTGTTTTTTTTTCTAGTAAAGAAGTTTATGGCTCATTCCAAAAAAAAAACATGGTAATACGGCATGCTAAATTGACGTGACTTCCAAAGGCTGCAAATGAATGCTTTGATGTTCGTATCTTTTGAGTTATTTTGAAGTTCGCTTACTGACTAGGATCATCGGATCTTTACGTATTTGGAAACTTGTAGTCATACTGATACTGTCTGTTTTCAAGTACGGGAAAATGACCACAGTCAACTTGCAAGGCAGCAACCGTTGTATGACTAATATGAGTACTGGTTCCTCGCTTATCCGTACTGTGTTTTACTGTAGACTTCCCCATAGTCATGCTACCACAGGGATTTTTAATTGAAAAATTCCAAGGATATATAGAACCGGAGGGGAGGCTATAGATGCATACTCATCGGAACTACTATACTGCTTGATAAATTCTACTAATTTATTTAAAGCCTTATTTAGTCCATATTTGAAACAATTCGTCTCCTCAGAGGTGGTGTTATATAAATATCGTTCTGGGAACTCACCCGTATTAATTACAAACTTCAGCCATATCCGTGGTGATTCATTAACTCCATTGTCTTCGAATAATTGCCCCATTTGTTAGAAAGAATGGCACGTCCCAGGATGCTATTATCATGAAACTGCTGCAGATAAAACAAGTAATCTCAGTAAAGGGTTTAAGACATTTGAAAGATTAAGTGTATGTAGTAATTGACAATGGGTTTAGTAGAATACTAAAGAAACTCCTCAATTAAATCATTCTCGAATAATTAATGTTCTCTAAATTTTAACTCCATACTTGCTTCAACTGCATATTATTGAGCAATTTGTTTTGGCTATGATTACAGGTTGTCTTCTGGTCACTCGTGCCCACGTTACTCAAACGAGATCAGATAAGGTTTCTAGTGACAATACTCCTGCTTATTTTTCTGTTTCAATTTCTCCCTAAAGTACATCACAGCATAGCTTTAATGAGAAGAATGCAAAAGGTTACTGGATACATATTTGGAACAATATGGTGGGGTTTTGGACTCAATCTAATTGCTTACTTTATAGCATCGCATGTAAGTAACCCTTCAGTATTTTCCTTTACAGTTAATCACGTCTAAAAGTAGTGCTCTCAAATTTCACCACATTGTGTAAACCATATGGCATACAGGTGGTTGGTGGATGTTGGTATGTTCTTGCAATACAACGGGTCGCAGAATGCCTTGCTCAACAGTGTAAAGACAGGAATTGCAACGTGTCTTTGTCATGTGCAAAGGGTCTTTGTTACCAGTTCTTCCGAAAAGCTGACACTAAAGAAAGATGTGTCACCAACTCCACAACTACCCAAAGCTCGTTGTGCTTGGATGATAAGGGTCCTTTCAGTTATGGCATCTATGATCAAGCTCTTCCTGTCCTCTCCAGTAATACCATCGTTATTAAGATCTTTTATCCTATCTCATGGGGTTTGTTCCAGCTCAGGTAACTTTGCCATCCCAATTACAGCATCAGTTTGTGAATTCCTGAATGAAGGATCCTTCCAAACTACATTTACAGTAATAATTACTATCCTAGATTCCTTCCCAGCTCAACACTCTACTTCTACATGATCTTGCTAAATTTTCTTATGTTCATCTGCTACTAAGTATGACTCTTGTGTTAACTCGATGTTTCACAATGGCTTCACCCAGCACATCAGGTGTCGACAGGATGCTACTCCCGACAAACTACAACCCAACCTTTGACACTTCATTTTAGTCCAAAAAGCATAAAAAAAATCTATGCAAGAGTCATGTATAAGACTTTGAAGCGCGGCGTCCAGCATTTGCTATTGAGTCAATAGCGTCCAACTTGGACTCTTTACTTTGAATGACCAACTTCAATATTGTGTCGCACAAGCTGCTTAAATACAATTATCAACTCACAATGTAACAAGGGTGAGAATGTACGGAAGGTGAAATACCTATAGAATGAAACTTGGGGACGAATTTTCTGGTCAAATGTGTTTAATTAAGTTGAAGAAGGGAGATATGTTATCAGCAAGGAGAAGTGTAATTATGGCACTCCACTTTGTTATGTTTTTAGGAGGGGAGATTCAAACAACTGTTAAGGTAGTAACAATAATAAATAGATGCAATATTCATAATGGGACAACGAAAAACGTCTCTCGTCTTTCTTCTTTTAATACAAGGGAAGAGTCTATTACATGTGACCCTCTTTACCTCATCACAGAAAAGAGTCACCGAGGCATTGGAAAACGACGTTGTCATTTACTCCCTCCGTCCGAATAATTTGTTTACCTTTTTTCTTCTTTGTGTGGGGTATTTTAATCAAAGGTAAACAAACGATTGGGACGAAAGAGTATCAGCCTGATTAAGTGTATGCCCATAGACTGAACTTTTTTGGCATTGTAATGGACATATCTTGTGGAATTCTTTTTCCTTGTGCTCATAGTGAGAATCTTTAGTATTGCATCATGTGCATTTTTTCTGCTGTTTTTTTACCTCATGAAATGTTCATTGTTTCATCTCCACCATATTTTACAGCAGTATGTTCTTTAAGATGATTTCTTAAGAACTTATTTGTCTAGGCATAAATTCAAAGGCACAGTGACGTCAGTATTGACGGTATTAATGTTCCCTCATTGCTTTGTTTCAGCTCTTTTGGCAATAATCTCGATCCAACATGTCAATGGGCAGAGGTGTTGTTCTGCATGGGCCTTGTGCTTGGTGGCTTAATGCTTTTCACCTTATTGGTTGGAAATATTCAGGTCAGATGTTTTTTTTGGTTTCTGCATTGAGTCTTTCAAAGATATTGCTATTGTGGCACAATATGACTATGAAAGATGGAGGTAAACTACACAGGTGTTTCTTCATACTGTGATGGCAAGGAAAAGAAAACTAGAGTTGCGATGTCGGGACATGGAATGGTGGATGAGACGAAGACAATTACCTTCTCGTCTGCGACACAGAGTTGCTCACTATGAACGCCAGAACTGGCTGACCACCGGCGGGGTCGAGGAGATGGAGCTGATCAAAGACTTGCCTGAAGGTCTTAGGAGAGACATCAAACGCTATCTTTGCCTTGATCTCCTTAAAAAGGTAACATACCCATCAAATAACAAAAAATTTGGCAACTGTTACGTATATATAATGAAATAAAGAGATTTTAAGATGACCAATAGTGAATGCATCGGGAACATCAACCAATCACTACTTCTTAATACAGTAAGGGCAGATAGTTTTATTACCCATTTCTGCACAACCCCAAAGGGACGTGCTTTTTCACATACGAATTTTACTCTTTCACGCTTTTTACAATTATATCTTTGTCATTTTTACAATTCTCCATCCAATTGATTTTTTTCTCTCTTCTCTCATCTCCATTCACCACCACCACCATCCCCATTCAACCTTTCCGATCAATCCAAGTCACCGATAAATTATTATTATTTTAGAAGAAAAATATTATTATATTATTATTTAAAATATAACATAAAATAAAGAACTAGTGAATATTAAAAGAAAAAAAAATGAAAAAAATAATAACAAATCAACAATGCAGCACCCCCTCCCACGTCCCAACTCCCTCATGTCGACCACCACCATGATAGACGGACAGTCTCCGCCAACAACCAACAAACCGCTCCTCGCTCCGGTCAACATTCCCATACCACCGTCATTTAACACCACCACCAACTAGACAACCTCTAGCCTATCGCACCGCGCTGACATCCGCCACCCAGAACATCCGTTACGACCATCCTCACCGCTCCACCGTCACGACCACCCTCATCGCTCCACCGTCACGACCAGTCCCCTGTAGAAAGATTATAGCTTCAAGCTTAACAATTATTATTGATGAGAGGCAATATTTATACAAGAGGTATAGGTTACATATTTAACCTAGATATCACAAAGATTACAATATAAAAGATTACAAGAATATATCGGAAATATATCTAATTGACTAAAGTAATTATATGAAAGATATTATGTAATATTGACAAGATTACGTAATCTCAACATTCCCCCGCAAGACGGACGACCGTTCGAGAAGACCGATCTTGGATAGTAACATTTGCAGTCGTGGCCGAGCTAGGGGTTTAGTTAAGGCATCTGCGAGTTGGTCATCGTTTGCAACTGTAGTGACCCGTAATGTACCAGCCTGCACCCGCTCACGAATGAAGTGATAGTCAAGTGCTAGATGTTTCATGCGGGAGTGGAACACAGGGTTTGCACTTAGACTCGTAGCTCCTACATTGTCACAGTAGATGACGGGTTGTGACGAGATAGGGATGTGCAGCTCACGAAGGAGACAATATTTATAGCTTCAAGCTTAACAATTATTATTGATGAGAGGCAATATTTATACAAGAGGTATAGGTTACATATTTAACCTAGATATCACAAAGATTACAATATAAAAGATTACAAGAATATATCGGAAATATATCTAATTGACTAAAGTAATTATATGAAAGATATTATGTAATATTGACAAGATTACGTAATCTCAACATCCCCTAACCACCGTGCTCACCCGGAACCACCGTACCTTCCGCCACCCACAAGCCCTAAAAAATAATAATTGCTAATTATATTAATTTTAATAATTGATAAACCTAAAAATTTCAAGAAAACGTATTAATAATTGTTAAACAAATACTCCCTTCTATTCTGAGCATTGTTCCCCTTTCCATTTGGCACAAATTTTAAGGTTTTGAATTAAATAAGCAAAAGTAATGTAGTGGGGGTAAGGTGATTGGAGAGAGGGAATGTATTGTGGAGTGAAGTGATTAAAATAATTATTGTTGTAGGGTAAGGTGATTAAAATAAGATAAAGTATAGGTATTGTGGGGTATTGTAGTGGGGTAATGTGATTAAAATAAGTATACCAAAAAAGGAAAGGGGAAGGTATTGTGAATAGATGAAAATGGAAAGGGGGAGCATTGCTTAGAATTGGAGGGAGTAATTACTTTAACTAATTGGAGAACTATAATTCATTGTTCAGATTCAATTTTGGGCTAAATGTATATATGAGTTGATTTGATTATGTTTCGAAAAAGAGGTATTATTTTTAAGAAAAGGGTGGATATGGAAAATTTATGAAAAAATGTATGTGAAAAAGTAAAGTTCGTATGTGAAAAAGTAATTCCGATAGGGAAAGGTCTTGTAATTACTACTGTGAAATGATATAAAGGGTGGGCTAAGATGAGTTAGGATTCTCTCCATTACGAAAAAAGTAATGGATGGTCCATTACCTCTAATAGATTCAATTTCTATCTCTTTCCTTTTTACACAAAAATTAAGGAAATGAATTTGAACCACACAAAATACACTACCCCATATACAAATGAATTTAGACCACACAAAACACACAACCCCACATCCAAAAAGGGAAAGAGGGAAGAAAACCTGACTTACCCAATAAGGAAAGAGGGAAGAAATGACCGACTAAGAGGGAGAATATTATTTCTCCAACACATCACCATCCATTACTAGAAGTTAGGACCGTTAGATCGTTTCAGGATAATATCTAGACCATTAAGACTATGTTTATCCACAGACTCAATTTGAGTCTTAACAACAGTAAAAATATTACTACTTTATTTATAAGACCCGTCTCAGACTCAGTTATTTTTCTACTTTATCCTTTAAGACCCAAAAACCTATCTTATCTACATGTGGGATCCACATTTTCTACTCACAATTACTATTCACCGGTCTTAAGTTGAGTCTTGGAAACCCAAGACCCAACTTAAGACAAGTCTCAAGCTCATACCACTTTATCCCAATATTTTGCTAAGACTTGACAAATCTCAAGCTCATACCCATCTTCATACCCTTCTTCATACCCCTATAAACTTAGCCTAATAGGTAATGGAGAGGGGAACTAATGGAGATGATCCAAATTGGACTCAGATGAGCCTCATTATCAATTTAAGCCAAGTGAGATCCTAATTTTATATTATTGTAAGCTTATCGTCTACAGGTTCCTCTGTTTGATTGCTTGGATGATCTTATACTTGACAACATCTGTGACAGACTCAAACCACTCATCTACTGCAAAGATGAGAAGGTACATGAATATGCAGCCTTAATCAGTTGAGACTTCAATCATTTGTGACAGATTCTAACTTTGACCTATGCGTCTAACACTTGGAGTCGAATCTTAATAACTTGACTAATGCACTATGGTCTGTCCGTTTTGAATTAGATTCTGAGGGAAGGAGACCCTGTGCAAAGGATGATGTTCCTAGCTCATGGCCGAATCAAAAGCAACCAAAACCTTAGCAAAGGAATGATCGCAACAGATGTTCTTGAACCGGGTGCCTTTTTAGGCGACGAGCTTTTGTCTTGGTGCCTTAGGAGACCGTTTGTCCATCGCCTTCCCTCGTCTTCGGCAACATTCGTTTGTCTAGAATCAACGGAAGCTTTTGGTCTTGATGCATATGACCTGCGGTACATTACAGACCATTTCCGGTACAAATTTGCAAATGACACCCTGAAGCGAACCTTGAGGTACCATTCTTCGAACTGGAGGACCTGGGCAGCAGTTAACATACAGTTTGCTTGGCGGCGTTATGTGAAGAGAACTAAAGATTCGGTGGCTCATATGACATCCGAGAATGGTAATGCTGAGAAACGGCTACTTAAGTTTGCTGCTATGTTTATGTCCTTTAGGCCACATGATCATCTGGACTAGAACCGGGCAGTACTTTTGGCTTATAGTTTGTGGTATTTCGGGTAGCTTTGAGAAACGTTCATCCAAAATACATGTCATTTGCAATTCTGATTAGCTTATCGTTCACTACTTTGACCATATCATGATGGATCAATGCCAGACAAATCAGAATTTTGAGTTGCAAATTCAACAATTGATCTAAAGACTGAAACCAATGATCTAAAACCCGAAACTGGCCAAAAGCGATCTTCTACTGAGCACAACAAAAACAAATTAAACAAACTATGAGATCATGATTACCGCGTTATCTCTCGAAAAATTCGAGAGCGGCTGATTCAAGTAAAATACGATTGGCCCTGTAAAAACAATCACTTTAAATGTATTGAATCAATAGGTGCAAGAGGGTAAGGGAAAGTAAAAGTAAAATGATTAAATGACAACATTCCAACAACATACTCAATTTGTGATAACCTATTTATCTCATTCTTATGTACATTAATGAACATCTACAGTCTACACTTAGTTTATGGTATACACTCTCCCTCAAATCCAGACCACTTCAAACATGCGAAAGGTGTTGCCAGATATGAAATCAAGTTCAAAGATGCATCTCAACCTTTGGTTTAATCCAAAATCCAATCATTACCATCAATTTATCAATGTCATATCAGTATCTGGAGTTGGTATTGTTCCTTTGGTAATATGCAGGCGTCCACCACCATCGCGGCTCTGTGCAGCCTGGCTCCTAACAAATTCTTCAATCTTCGCCTTCAACTCAACATCAGGAATTAACATGTCTGGACTAAGTGGGGAACGATTGAACGGATCAGTCTACAATAACAAAAGAGTTGTATAAGATAATCGGCGATCCATATTCAATAATGTCATTTACATGGTGTCCTTGACTCCTTGGATGCTGGAAGCATAATTTTATTTAAAAACCACGATTTTTAAATAATACTCCCTTCATTTCAATTACCGAGTATTATTTTCTTTCGACTTTGGTAGTGTAGCACTGTTGGCTTAGACCAACATTATCTCAACATATAAAATAATTACGAAATTTAAAAAATCTAGTATGAAAAAAGTTAGTTGTTTTGATAAATCAAACATTACAAAGTTGACATTATAAAAGGAGAAAACTAATGGTTAAAGTGACATCAGTTGACCACCAAAGTTAAACGCGGGCTATAATTGGGGATGGTGGCAGTAATAACTTGACGGGTTTGCCACTGTAAGGAAATAAAGGTAAGTGCACAACAATATAAATTCAAAGGTAAGGAATTATTACGCTATCACTCAGCAGATGCCTCAGGATGACTGGACGATCAATAGTTACTCTGGATGAAGGCAATATAACTGGGTCTTTCATGAGTGTGTACTGCATTTAAAATTAGTTATCAGTAAAATCTCACACTCAAATTTGTATCCGATGCAAGATTTAATTTCTCAAAATGAATAAACACCTGAATAGGATCCAAAAATTCATCAGGTATATCTCCAAGGGAGTTTTCTACGTCCATGGCTTCAGCAGCAGCAACTTTAGCTTTTCTACCAAGCTCAACAAATTCCTGTATTATCCTCCCATCTTCACCTATTCTTCTCAGGACATCAGCTCCAGCGCTAAACAACTGACAAATCAAGAAGAGCTCATTTCAGCAATTCAGAAAAATAAGATGACACATGACCACTACCTTGGTAGCACGGACACTCCTCCTAATCTGCCGTCCCGTGTCCGACACCGTGTCGGACACACGGACACCTGTAAACAAGGAATGGGAGGTCGAAAGTCTAAAAGATTGATTAGAAGATGGGTTTGGGTGGTAAATGAGAATGAATTATAGGCAAAGTCAAAGTTTACCTTCAATTATTCACATTTAATATCAAATACTAATATAAAAATAAAATATATGTTATTTATAACTATAAAATATATATTTTATTAAACTCAAACGTGTCCCGTGTCCCGTGTCCTAAATTTTACGGGATGCCGTATCACGTGTCCGTGTCCTGTCCGTGTCCGTTTTGGTGCTACCTAGACCACTACAACAAGAATAAAGCCTTGATCCCAGAACATTAGGGGATCGATCCTGAAGACCTGAACCACCATAAGGACTGGCCATAAGAAACACCACTAGTAGGAGGAAATTTACACGTTCTCATTAAAATGACAGTCAGTGGAAAGGTACCTGTTCGTTGTATGACCGGCCATCCTTGGCAATTGCAGCAGGGAAAACATTCTCCACATCTCCTCTAGCCAGATGAACATAAATGTTTACAATCTAGAAACACATAATCACCAAAGACAAAGGAGTTAATGTTGTTTATTCAGTAACAATTAAATACACATTTCATTGTTAAGATTCGGGTCAGCCTATACTCGAACAAAATCAATCATATTGGAAGGGAGCTTGTCCATGAACCGAATTGAACAGCGACCCCTAAAACAGAGGTTCACCAATTACAATGCCATTGTTCATCAACAAGAAGAAGTGGCTAGATAAAGAGCATTCCAATCCTCACTAGCCGCAAGACATACAAATTTGCTAACTATCAATTTGAGTTTCTTTGACAAAATGCACACGCTATATAGGAGGCATAAACACAAACTATTACAGATATCTCTAGTTTCTCTTCTTTCTTATCAGCATCATTAGACAAGTACAATGTATACAATGTCAGACTCCGGTGGAGCAAAAGACGTGTTGTTCTTGGCTTTACAATAAATTGAAGGAAACGGTTCGCGAAGCTATCTCTGCTTCTTATTTTGTCAAGTAGAAGTCGATCAATGCTCATGACGCACTTTTCTTTATTGTTATGAGGAAACAACCTCTTTGTGTTGCACCAACATAGAAGTTTATGTTGCATACATCAGAGTACTTAACCCTTTACCTCGTCATAGGCGGGAGATGTTGAGGTATTAAAGGTAATGTTGTTGTTCACAAATATACTACTCTATCCATTCCACTTATATGGTTCTCTTGGGACTTTGCTGGTTTACATGGACCATCAATCTCTCCAGTTACATTATATGTGCAATGTCAAATTTGTCATGTTCGATTTATCAAAACAACGACACCCTCCGTCCCGGTCAATTGTTATCTATTTCCATTTTGGGGCGTATTATTCAATTGTTATATATTTCTATTTTTGGCAAGTTTACACAAGTGGCCAAGTGGACATGTGAGAGGACTCTTCAAATTATCATTATTTTTCAATCTTTTTTGTCATTTCCTTATCGTATCCGCCTTTGAGGAAGCTTTTGCTACTGGTGCTGTTGGCGGGTCTTTGTGCCAAAATGAATAGATAACAAATGACTAGGACGGATGGAGAATATATTAATAATCTTTTTAAAGAAGTTGTAAGTATTGTATATTGTGATAAAATAATGGTCAAAATTAACTACCAATGTCAAAGGGATAAAATATAAAGGGATGAGGAGTAAATGTGGACAACAATACTTAATACTCTGTCACAAATATTATTTGGAAACTGATAGCTCAAATCAATATTTTCGCTAAGACAAACTCCTCGAGCTCTATCCAAATTGTCATAGTTGATTATCACAAATATTATAAGTAAAAGTTAAACAATTTACCTCATACAAGATTAATTACTTATTAAGGTTATAAGACAACCATCAACAAAACCAAATTATTAAGGTTATAAGACAACCGTCAACAAAACCAAATGACCACTTTGCACTCCAAATAGCCATGTAGCCGCCATCTATTATATTTGCATCAATGGTGCAATCAATTATTCCATGGGTAGTTTCTGAAAGCTATTTTTACATTGAAATAGTTCGAGTGACAACCGCACATAGTTCAAATGATCATTAAATCAGGCAGGATGATGTTGTGCATGTATAAAGAGGAAAAAGGAAAACATTGAGCAAGCTTGCATTTTAAGGGATATATAATAAAAATAAGAAAAGAAAACGATTTTTCTATCCTATGCCCTCATAACTCCTTTTTATTAGAAAGCAAAATACAATCAAATCTACTAAAACATAATGAGGACTTTTGTGATACCCACACGATCCATCATTATTTGAACTCATCCTCATCCGTCAATATGGCCACCACCGTGCACCCTTTTTCAACCTTAGGCGACCCCCTGGCAGGGCCACAAAATTAAAGTTTTATGCCCTATTCCAGGCAATACTCTCGGGGCTGTATTGCTAAAAGTGTCAAGTACCCGATGAAAATTGTATTAACCTAATAGGGGCAGATGTTATAAGAAAATTATGGTGATTATTAGGGAGATCTTCAATCACAGTTCTAATTCCATAAAATCTGACTCCATCGTGCGAAGGATTCAAATTCATCATTGATGATGCAATCAATCCAAGAGATATGAGATTGTTGTTGTCGCCCAATCATTATGACTTGTAGAGGGAAGGTCGTTAACCAGAGTCGGTAAATTGTATAGAGGAAGGAAGCCAAGGAGGTGGAGTTGAATGGCTAGATGAATATTCATCACAGTTGTCGCATCCAGGAAATATATGAATTGAGCAGTGAGGGGTAATTTAGGTAATAAAAACATTATCATTACATTTGACTTGAAATAATCAGTATTCTGTTTTCTAATAAGGAGTTACCCAAATTATCCTGTCATCCTCTGCCTTTAGGGCATAAGTAGAAACACCGAAAATATACTGGTCAAAATAGAGTGGAATTCAGTGGGAAAGAGAAACTAACACCTTAAGCAAAGGTCATGTGCCCTTTCACATATTATCAGACGGGTAAAAGGTTAAGTTCAACAATATTTTTATTCCCAATCAGAGGTGAGCTGATAAGATTACATAAAAAGCCCAGACAAAATAAAAATAGTTTATGGTCAAACTCTACCTAATATTTACCCAGTTTGTGAAGATTCTGAATAACTACCTTAAGTTTGTTTTTTGTCATCACCTAATATTTAACACGTTTGTCTAACACTGCCAATATTCACTCTCTGTAAAAAAAAAACACAATTTTTTTGTCCTTAACTAAGGGAAGCACACAACTTTGTAAACGAAAACTGATTCCCATTTTTTCTATCCTCCATTTTCATTTCCCTTCAACTTTCGTTTTATAACTTATCTTCATGGCAAAAGAAACAAAATGATGGCAAAACATCGGGGTTTTTATGAAATTACACTAAAAGTGCAATCTTTACTTGTATCAGAGAAAGTGGATGAAAACTCTTAACTTACTCCCCCCCATCCAAACCAAATGTAACATGGGAGGGAGCACAAGTTTTAAGAAAACATAGAAAAAGGGAGGGTAGTATTGGAATGGAAGTGAGACCACTTGAGTATTTAATGTTAGTTGGGTGAGTGGAGTAATGGCATATTGTGTAAATATGTAGGGTAAATTAGGAGTAGTTGGTCTTATTTGTTACCCAAAAAGGAATGAGTAGTTTGGTTTGGATGGTCCGAATAAAGTAAGTGTTACCTTTGATTTGGATGGGAGGGAGTATTATATTAGTATGTGGTGTTAAGCGTATAAGAATAGAAATGTAGAAGGAAGGATGAAAGACGATTTAACAAAACAAAGGAAACAATTGAGGAGTAAATGAATAGGAAAGTAGGTTTTCCTTATTACATTTTAGAGATGATTGGGGCCTTGGAGGGAAGTAAAGGTGGGCAGGGGAAAAAAACAGCTTCCCTAACCAAAATCACGTGCCTAGGTTAGTCAAAGACGTAAATTGACTGTTATGACGTAAAGTGGGTTTCCATAGTGTTGGACAAGAGTAGTTAGGTAGTGTCAGATGATTAGCTAGTGTCTGACAAAAAAGGTAAAACATTACGTAATTGTTTGAATGTTAGGTAGTAATTTGACAAAAGAAAACTCATATAATAACTAAAAAAACCCATTCAGTTCAGAACTTCAGATTACCAGATAACCTCTCAGAGAAAGGACACCACTCACCTGTTTAAGTAAATGTTTCGGTCGAAACTCATATTTCTCAGGATCCTTCAAGCTAAGTGATTTCCTCTGTGGCCCCACCAGTTGTAGCAGAAAATAATTAAGCATGTTAGCAACCCTTTCAACCTGAATTATAAAATAGTTGCTTCAGCTAAAAAGGTAAAGAGAATTCATCTTTAATAATGCAGTTTTCAGAACGTTACAGAGACAAATAAATGAAGAGAATAGAGGTCAAACAAAAAGTACCATTTCGGTAAGAAGGAAAGGTGATGTAATCTGCTCAGACGTGAATGCCATCAAACTAACATCTTCATTAGCCAATTTCATGTCGATTCTAATTATCTGAAGCAATAAACATCCTTACCAGATCAGCTAAAATTACAAAACATACATACTTTAAATAATTTAAAAAAAGTACTGCAGAATGAAATATATGATCACTGTAATACAAACTAAACTAACATTTTCTTGTGAATGGAATAGACGAGTTCTCTCCTGCCTCTCCTGAGCAGGCCGCTGTTCCCATTCAGCAGTATTAGACATCTCAGCTTCCAGGGCTTTTAGCTCAAGGATCTTATTAAGACTTTCATCAAGAAGGAATATGCTATCATTAATCAGGAAATTCAAGAAATTAAGATAGACACCCATTTCTTCATCTTTTGCAATCTGAATGAAATGTAAAGCAAACTGATTAACAGACAAGGTCTCTAAAGGATAACTAAATCCACATATTCACAAACGGAAAAGGTGTACCTGTCTCCAGACAGTACGGTGACTGGGAACCTGCCAGAGGTATTCAAGCAGCTCTGCAATATTATGGCGGATGTTGAATTTATCATAGAACTGCACGCAACAAAAAGATAGGAATGATTCGGGCAACATAAAATTGATAAATTGAAGACAAATACAGAACATTAACAATAGAACGACTGGTACGGGTAGGTACGCAATTACCTGTGTGTGAGAACCGGTGAATTCAATGTCAACATATAGCTTTAGAAGATTCCTGACAAGATAGTTGAGAGATAACTGATGACCTTCAAATAAACTAGCCGTTGCAGAAGATCCACTGCACGTGAAATATAAAAATGATCGCATGAATAGAGTAATCAGTTGTAACCAGAAGTATACTAGCTTCTTAAACTCTAGTATCTAAGACATCTAACTCTTCATACTGTCTCACATACCCGTGTCCGACGTCCTACACTCGGACATAGGTATGACACATCAACACTTAAATTTTAAGCTTCATAGATAGCCGAGTCCGGTCAGTGTTACATGGTACGGAGTTTGGTTCGGTTTGAGGAAAGGGTTCGAATTCGTAAAACGCGAGGTAGACTAAACTGGGTTCAAAAAGAAAAGTTTGATGGAAAGTTAGTTCATTTTCTAGATGAAATTTGTTTTTAACAAGATGAATTTTAACCTATGATGCTCGGACTCTTATATGAGGATCCGAAACGGTCACGGATGCGAGTGTCGGATCCTTGAAATCTCAAAAACAAGGACTCGGATACGAGGATTCAAACTTAAATTTGAACTTGGCTAATTTTTATTTTTTCTGAAAAAATTGATTATTAGTTTAAAAAAAATCAAAGCAAAGAAAGGAAAAATAGTTTCATGTTTTATATGAATGAAGACTTTATTACAACATTAAATTCATGTCAAGAGCACTCTTGATATAGGGTTATTGTACATAAAACACTCCCACACCGAAGGCTCCGATTTCTCATAGAAGGATCCGACAAGGGATCCATGTCCGGATCCGTGTCCAAGTTGTGTCCACCGGATCCTTAGGGGTAAGTGAAGAGTCAGAGCATCACAGATTTTAACACATTAATATATATACTCTAGCAGTCTAGCCTAGCTATTGTGCTGAAGTTTAAAAGGAGGTATATTACATCCCTAAAGCAGCCCCACACACCAATCAATCAAGTTATAAGAAAGTACGACCTTGGGTAAAGTTAAAGGAATAAAATCCCTGATAAGTGATATTTTGTACTAATTTATCCCCCGTTTTAGCTTGATTTCCATACGATTTATGCACTTTGTTAAGTGATTAACGAGCTAATATTGCTATTCTAGTTGTTTTGCGTGTTTTGACTCGTTTTATAGGAAATGAAGCGATTTTGCTATATTTTCCTACTATTTGGAGCAAAGGCACTAGGATACGATTTTTCAAGGAATTGATGATTCACGATTTGATTACGATTCCGCTACATCCTTCCTCAATTGGATTTATCTTGGACTTTGGCTTTGAAACTCAAAAGGAAACATCAACCCAAGTCAAAAGAAGATCAGCCCAAGCCCAATTCCGAATTGCATTGACCAAGACCAAGGCATAGGATTCCGTGCCTAAGACGAAAAGACGGAAGAATCCATTTTGCACATTTACCCGATCGGATTACCATTTACCCGATCGGGTATTTCTGCAAATGGACGTTACTTAGCTCTTCTTCAACCGAGCTTAAATGAGTGCATTAATGCTTTGACTAGGGTATGAATTTGGACGAGGGATCAGCAGCCATGCAGCACTATAAAAGCCAATGATCATCACACACAATTATCATCTCTTATCTCATATATCTCTTATCATATCTCTTATCATCTTTTTATCATATACTACACAACTTCATATACTTCATATTATCTTTTAGCATACTTTCATACAATAACACATTTCATAGTTTATTTCTTCCTTACAAGTTTTAGAATATAGTTTATTTCTTAGTGTTTCTCTAGTGTTTTCATAGCTTTTGTTATTGGATATTTGTTCTTTACTTTCGTTCTTATATATTCATATTCCAAACTCGGTAATTCTCCATCCTTTACTATGCAATTTTCATCATGAACCTTAAACTAATTAGTATTGTTTTCGTATTATTGTTATTAGGAAATCAATCTAAAATTAATCTAGTTAAAACTGAAATATTATTTAGCATGTCATATTATAATTTACCTAATCATATAATCATAGAATTCATCACTAGAATCATTATTAATATAATCACCATAATCACTTTAGTATTTATATTTCATAGTCTAATTTCCTACATCTTTTTCTTATTTATTTACTTAATCACATGATCACATAAATTAGATATAATATTGTAAGATTAACATTGTGTAAATAAAATAAATAGAGTTGTAATATTGAAATGATTTACTAGTTAAAATGAATTAAAAGAAGAGTAGATACCATTTGAACCATCTAGTTGTTTCTTCCTTTGGTTGTGTCAAATTCTATAACTATGTTTAGTGGCCATAAACAATTGTTTGTATTAGTCAATTTCTATCTTTATAACGAGAGTTGGGATGGGAATTAGGACTGCCAATAGGGGTTTAGTGACCTAACCATGCTGAGAGGACGTTAGGACCCACTAAAAGGTCGGTACGAATCCGAAAGGAATATACCGCTACAAGGCCTAGACAATCATAGTAATTCTAATGTTGGTATCAATGAAACTTTTAATTAGTTTTACATGTATTTCTCTTTCACTATTTCAATTTGATTAGATAGTTTATTTTACCGTTTTAGATAGTTTATTTTATTGTTATCTAGTTAGTTTACTTTATCGTCTTTCTATTTCCGTTCTTAGATAGTTTACTTTATTATTATTATTTAGTTTATTAGTTTAGTTAGATAGCCTTTCAATATTTTCATTTAAATATCGTCTTTAGTTAGAATTTAATTATTGTTATTCGGATCAGAGCACTTCCCCGATCGGGTACGTGACAACCCGATCGGGTAAGTAGTCTGTTTTGAGTTTTACATATTTGTCATTTACATATCGTCATTTGCGTACTTTTCATTTTATTTTATGTTAGTAGTTTAGACAACCACCTCAAATGACTCGAGCTTAAATGAAAATCAATCCATAGCAATTCATAGTTAACACGTACTCCCTGAGGATCGACATCCTACTTCCCTAATTACATTCCTTATGTTGTTAGCCTAAGTGCGGGTAATTATTTTTGTATCGGGACCGCGACATAACCGATCAATCCCAATTCCCATATCACCCACCAATAGTCACGTTTACCCAGCAGAAGTAAGAATAAAAAACCATAACCAACACTAAGTCCGATACTTGGACACGCAACCGAGTTGGATTATTCCATCCAAGTATATGTAAAATAGGGGAAGACCATACAGAGAAGGAGGACCATAAAAAACTTAAAATTACCTTCTGCGCGGCATCCAACAGTTCAGCACTTCTACCATTTTTGCTCTTAAATAAGGATTTCTAATGTATTCAGGGCTGGCCATAAACATAATTATAAAGTTCATGAAATCATCCTAGAAACAAGGGAAAAGAAAAAACAACAGATCAGAAAAAGAAGAATATATAAGGCTCATACAGGAAATCTACAATCATGTTCTTACCAATATGACACCATCCAGAGCTTTTGGGATCCTAGATGCAAATATTAGCAAATCCATTGCATCTTCCACAAAATGTTCCGGCATACAAGCAAACTCCATGGGGCATTTTGCTGGCAGCGGTAGTTTAAAACCACCAACCAGTCTAGCCAGCCAGATCAACACCAACCGGTAAAAAGACAAGGCATTTTGAATAAATCCTCCATCCTAAAGATAAATGAGTATGATAAGCATCTAAGACAAGAAAAACGAGAGTATACATGGAACGGATATTGTTAGCATATAACTCATTTCCCAACACTTCCAACCATAGAACAACTTGAGAGCTGTGTTATCTAAATTATCCCTGCTGAGCAGTTTTAGTAAAGAAAACAAGTATTTCGTTCTTACTGGAGATCAACACGTATCCGGACCTATTAAGCAAAATGGTGACCCACCGACTTTAGCTGGACCAAACTAGCCATTATCCCTAAATGACTCGATATAGTACACCTGAAACATGCCCTAACCCAAAAACGATACGACCCAACCCAAAAGCAACAAACTCGAAAAGACGCGCTAGGTATAATTGAACTACATGATGAGAGAGAAAATAGGGATGGCAGCTAGCATCTAGATGAGCAACAGAGACAAATGGTACGGAAGTGTAGTAGACAATAACCTATCTAGTAATCTATGAAAATTTGCTTATCAAGTTGTTGAAGGTTTATGCATTCAGTAATACTGATAAACAGTGGTGTACAATAGAGGTCGAAGGAGGGGTACAATAGATGTTGGTGTATTTGTGTTGAACAATGTTTAGAACCCATTAAATTACTAGGATTATGCTAAACTAAAATAAAAATGAAAAGGAGAAATCAGAAATCAGAAATGTAAATCAATTGTTGTTTCCTAGATTAATGGTATTCTTGTAGTAGTTGTCTTATTGTATCGTTAATAATGTTGATTTTATTTTGATTAATTATTTTTTCACCTAATGTTCCTCCCTTTCAAATTCTCTTTCAAAAAGCAAGGCCACACTCGGTAGCTTCTAGACCAACTAAGGCCTAAAGTTATGGTGGGTATTTGAGAATTTAGCCAAGCCAAACCCTAAACTAGCAGGATTCTCACGGGTAATTGTAATGACATGACAAGAGCCTTATATAAAATATAAAAAAAATTAACACTAATGGCAAATGGACCATGTATAATATTACAAAGAGAACATATAAGGCATACTCTAAGAATTTGTGCTTCATAGCACAATTTTTCTTGTGAAAATGACTCCATTTCTTTTTCGAGGCGAGCTATATCCATCTCCAATTGACGCGAAGGACCTTGTTCTAGTAAGGCCTTAAAAGTAGCAAGGTTATCTTCACATCTTGATATATCCTGTGAGACATGAAAAAAGGATATCAGGAAAACCTAAACTAAGTTTTGACCAGCAACAGTCATTTGTGAGTTGTGACACATAACACTAAATGTAAAAACAACACAAACATATTTGATATCCATCTCTGTGGCGGGTAAATATATCCCCTTTGCCAACCATCTCTCACCTGAACAAGATGCTTGAAATCGGACAATGCTTTTAATAAGCCTAAATTTAGAACCCTTGCTGTCATAAAGAAGCATTCACAAATGAATGGGTATTTAACATAATTTGCGGATATGTAATTTTGAACAGGTGGGGGGCCGCCTTGGCTATTGCTAGAGCTGGATGCTTGAGATAAAGACAAGCGGTTATGGCCAAAATTATTTCCCATGATATCAGCTGATCTTCTGGCATTCAGATCAGAGACGTAAGTAGAAACTTCTTCAGAAGATGCATGGAGTGCAGTCAATTCCCTGAGAATGGTTCGTCCAAAGTGGTGATTAAATGAACCAAAAATATCAGGATATAAACACCAATATTTTAAAAAATTGACTGAATTTATAAAATCTACCCCCTCCATTTTTCTATTTTCTTCCCATTAGCTTTTGCGCAGTCTCCAAGACAAGACTTTAGCTGTATTTTTATACATGTTCATGCGACCTCTTTGTCAATAAATAATATTTTGTGAGAGATATTTCAATAATAAATGTAAATATTTTGTTTTTGTGTGTTAAATTTTTTTATTTTCTCTCATATTTTTGCGGTCAAATTTTGGTAACTTTGACCCTAAAAAAGAAACTGGGAAGAAAATAGGAAAATTGAGGGAATATAAATTTGGAGAGTATGTCTCGCACCTTAAACCCAAGCGATTGCTGTAAAAAACATATGCAGGATCAATTTTATCCATTTTAGAGAGATTTGCATCTAAAAATGGCTCACAAAGCCTTAGCATAACAGAACTGAGATTAACAAACATGCCCGAGCTTGCACAGGTTAATGGATCAACCTGCAAAATAGATTTTTAGACCAGATTTTTAGAAAAACAAGCACAAGATATAAGCAAGAATTGAGTGGCTTTATCAAGCCTCCATTACGCTGGCTCAATTTTACCCATTCAAAATTGTCACTAGGCTAGCTATTGTTATAGAAAAAAAAAAAAAAAGAAAAAAAATGTGTGTACCTGCAAAGCAGCCCTTGAGGCATTGCTGTTAATCACTGCTCCCAAGAACTCAAGAACTTTCTCACGGGTGTTGGTTTTTTTCAGGAGATGATGGATAACCTCATGGAGACCATCATATAAATTATTCATAACAGTCTTTATAGTAGTGAATGACGACAATAGATCAGCTGGACGACGAGTTGATGCTTCAGAGAAGCATTGCTGACTGTTAAAGGAAAGTAAGAAATTATGTCCATCAATATTTCAGTATAACACTTAAGCGTAAGAGTAACCAAACATACATACGAAAAATCCATTTGCAGTATCAGCACTTAGTTTGAAGAGGCACAAGGTGCACCAAGGCGCTGAGGCTCCAGGTGACGAGGCGAGCGCCTTGTGGACACGAGGAGCCCTATTTTTACCCACATTTTTTATTTTCCAAATAAAATCTTGGCAACAATACCTCTTTTTCGAGTTTTTAAGATGGTTAACATGTAAATGAGTAAAAGTTAAGAGTAATAGGGAATAAATGGCATAATTTAAAGATCTAGAAGTAAAAGATATGGAAAGTGTGTACTGGTGAACTTCGCTAGGTGAGCCTTGTCTAAAAGGCTGACATAAATTGCACCGAGGCGTTTTGGCTAGTGCCTCATCCATCATTAGGCGCGATTTTTGAAGCTAAGTTTCAGCAAAAAATATTCTTACTGAATAATAACCTACAAATTCCACCTCTCTTTTAGCAACTCATTCAATTTTTTATTTTTGAGCCAGACTGTACAATTCCATTCCTTTCCCCCTGCACTAGTTTTTCCCAATGATCAATTTCTTCCAAATATCCTTCACTATCACTCCATCTCCTATTTCTTCCTTCTCCATACCTAAGTGTCAAGTGTCAACCCCACCATATTGTGTTACCAATACCAACCCAGCTAGGATGAAAGTATTTTCTCAGCATATCACCAACAGGATTTGATAGTGTATTACACTCGCTTCAACCTGAATTCATAATAGAACCTTTTCTAACATCTTATTTCTCGAAGAACCATTTTGGTGGAAGACTAAGCAGGAAAAAGTTAGGAGAAGAAAAAAAAAACAATGTCCAATTGAATCTGTATAATATATTTTGCTTATCGCACTCACCGCTGCTTGGGTAGCAGCACTGCAGTTAGGTAAACAAAATAATTTATCAGACAGCAGCAAGGGAGTCAGGGGATGGCGGTGAGGTGAGTCAGAAGCCAGAGGCTACAGGTAGTTGACACACGATATGTGGGAAAAGAGATAGATTGAGAGGATGGGATAATTCTGAGTCTATTTATGAGGCTCGTATCTATTAATTCATGTTCAAAATGTGGAACTTATATATTACAACACTCAAACTGTAGAGATAACCATGATAAGAATATAAAGAAGAAATGAACTTTCCTAGTTATGAATCAATGCGGCAATCTATCAACTCCAGTATGGTCACACTCTTAAGCTCATTAGTTTTAAATATGCAGTCATATAGCGAGGATTACCAATATTTACAGCAGCAGCAACTACCGCCATGACATGGGGCGGAACGTGTGCCCTCTTACCATGTGTTGAAAACAACTATAGGGCAACAGGAGTATATAACTAATAAAAAGGCCACATTACTCAGTTTATATTAAAGGTCAACAACTGATATTACCCGTAAATAGTGCTGAACTAAGAGTTGCAGATGGAGTTTGAATGCAGCAAATACAAAGACTAGAAAGTAAAAAGGAAGGAACTTTACCCAACATCAGGCTGACTTTTGAAAAGGGAAGTATCGGGCAATGCACTAATATGAAAAAAAGGCCCCAAAATGCTAGCAACCTCCATAGCACGGCCATTTAAGAAGGAACCAGGAGGCATCCACCACTTATGAGTAACCAAAGATTTGGCTCCGGCCGGAATCCTAACCAAATAAATCAAAGCCCTTAAGGGCAGCTGAAAATTCCCCAAAGCCGACTCCCTAACCACCTTCTCCCTTAAATTATCATACAAATTCTTAAAAATAGGTTCTAAACTATCGAAATCAGCATCCATAAACAAGTCATCCAAAAACCCAGGTGCACATTTGACCTCACCAACACTACCACTGCTACTACTGCCAAAGCCATCAATGGAGGCGCCCCCGACTTGGGAGAAAACAATGGGTAGCAAAGGGGATACGTTCCTGGACGAAGAAGCATTGGCATTAAAATCAGGGAAAATATCAGGGTTACCGAGGTGAATCCTGCAGTAAGAAACAGAGAGTTTTTTGGATTGAAAAACGACATTTTCCATCTCGGAGCGCAAATGGTTATCCTTGATGTTGATAATCTTTTTACCCTCATCAAAAGCGCGGCAGTGACACCCAACAAGGTAATAAAAAGGGGGCTGGGCACCCGGAAACGGGTTGGAAAGACGATCGATTAAAACCCTTTCCATTAAATCTCGACAAAGGCGGAGTTGTTTGCCTTCAGACAGGATTTCAGCAGCGGTTTGTTCAAGGTAGATGACGCGAGGATCGATGGAGTCGGATGATGAATCCATTAATGAAACCAGGAAGATTTTACGAAGGATAATGTCTTCTACTTCTTCTGGGCTTCTCTGGGGTTTCGGAGTTGCCATGCTTGCTTCTTGATTTGTGTTGGTTGATCAGTGAGAATTGAGAATTGAGAATTGAGAAAGAGAAGTGCTCGGAATACAATGGGAACCAAGTCAATTCATTGTAGTTGGAGTAGTCTAGGATGCCTCAGCGACTTGATTTATCTTAGGGGTTTCGAATAATTAATTTTCCCAAATAGGATTAACGATTTCCATCTTAAAATATCCGTCATATACATCTCGTCTCCTATATATACTAAAACTTTTTCCTTTAAATATCACTCATTGTTTAATAAGGAAATAAATAAACTTTCTTCATAATCTAACACTAATTTGTTTTAATTTAAAAAAAAAGAACGAAATAATATTTGTGACCATGACACCCTTGACGTATTTTAATTTTAAACAAATTTAAGAAACTATATAAATTATAAATGTTATAAATTCTATAACTATGAAACATGGATACAAAAATATAAAAACATAAAAACACGCTGTAAGTATTTCATTGGAATAGTGTTTTGACCTTACAACTGTAAGAAATAAAAATAACTATTTGTTCTATGATTGAAAAAGCGTCGACTCCTTTCTTTACTGTTTGTTAATCTTATTACTACGAGTAACATGTAATATTTTTTGAAATATTAACAAATAGTTGAAATAAAACTGATCATTTAGCGTAAAAGTGTTAGCCTTCTCTTTTCTACCTATTAATACAAAACATTATTAATAGTAACTATTTTATAATTAAATTTCAAATTGAGTTAAATACCAACAATATAATTGTTAAATTTTCTATTACGTCCATTTTATAGAACAGCGCATTCACGCGTGATCTATACTAGTTTTTTTTTGTAATACAATAAAAATAAAATTAATTAATGGGAATAATTCATATTATGCGTGCCCTTCTTATACTACTCCAAACTATGCTTTAACCCACTTTAATCCTAACTATCCTACTATTTTCACTTATTATCCATCAGTGACCAATTACCTGAATACCAAGTAATCTTTGCGTAAGTAATGTTATAATCTCTTTATTCTATTCACTCAGACTCATTTTCTTTATCAACCTTCCTCATCAATCTTCCCCTTTTCGACACCTAATGGACATTCTTCATGTTCATCAATTTACAACACCTTAACCAATAGCTTTATCCTTAATAGGTTCCTCCAAATCACACTAATCATCTTAACTAATACTTCAATTCTAGTTTCTTTCTCCATTGAAGATCATTGTTTTGGTATATTTTACCGTTCTATGTAAAGTGAGTCAAAGTAGTCTAATATCGTTTAGTTACGCTAATATGATTGAAGTGAATTGTTTGTATGTGATGATAATAAAAGGAATAACACAAAGATTGGTGACGCGGAAACCTGATGTGAGAAAAATCGCGGGAAGGGATGGTACCCTTCCAAAGATCCACTAGCAAATTAATATCAAGTTCACAAGTACAACGGAGGCACGTAGGTCGAATTCTATGCTAGTGATTAGGGTTGAATGAATGTCATGTGGTCCTTCTTGCCTTGCTTAAATATAACTAAACCATATTAGGGTTTTCTCTTGCTTAATCCCCAAGCTACCTACTCGTGCTCGTGGGCTCAACCTCCTTTTCTGCATCTCGGCCCAAGTTCCCTTGTTCTAGCTTCATCCTGCCCGCGCCTCCATTACTTTTCGACCCAATCTTTCTTCCTCAATCCACTTGCTAAGCCCATCTCCTATCCTTACTTCCACTCGGCCCATTCGTCGTAGACCAGGAAATTAGGCCCAAACAGTTTGCCCCTAATTTCTTGTGAGATACGCCTCATAACTAATCGAGCAAGAAATTACCGAACTTCGTGCGCCGTCTTTTTTTGCTTCCAACGGCTCTTATGATGATTGCCCCACTATCCCCATTAAATACCCCACTTCCCTCTTCTCTTTCCACTTTATTCCAACCGTTAATCCCCCCCTCTCTCTCCATAAAACCCCTCGAATTCCCACTCTCCTTCTCCCTACTATTCCTTCTCAAGCTTCCTCTGCCGGATTCCCGCCGATCGCTTCTCAGGTAACTCATCTCTCACCCACCTTTCTTCTTGATCTTCAATTATGGGTAAAACCCGCCAATCATCGTCTTCCGCTCCCATTGACCTTGACTCCGACCTCTTTCCTTACCTTAATATTCTCCAAGCTCCCCACACCTGTGATTCCACCCTTACCCCCAACGACATTCCCACAATCAGGGAATATCTCAGTTTGGGGGACGACGTGGATGTTGGATCTATTTTATAGTTTTGACAATGACAAGTATTTACTTGATAATGTGCTTTAATTGATACTCCCTCCCATCCAAACCAAAGGTTACATGGGAGGGAGCACAAGTTTTAAGAAAACATAGAAAAGGGAAGGGTAGTATTGGAATGGAAGTAGGAGCACTTGAGTATTTAATGTTAGTTGGGTGGTGGGGTGATGACATATTGTGTAAATATATAGGGTAAATGAGGAGTAGTTGGTCTTATTTGTTACTCGAAAAGGAATGGTTAGTTTGGTTTGGATGGTCCAAATAAGGTAAGTGTAACCTTTGGTTTGGATGGGAGGGAGTATATCATATGCATGTGATGAGTGGTTTGTCGCGTACCGCTCAAGCAAAAACAATTTGTAAAACCCAACTAATGCGATAGCGGAAGTCGGGGTCGAACCACAAGGATGGAGGGGTCAACTACAAGTTTAAATGAATCATATTCTAGCCTAATAAGAGTTGGATGGGAAGATCAACTAAGAACTAGAAAACGCAAGAAATTGCTAAAATGATATGGTAAAGACAATTAATGGGAAAACTAAGGTAAAGGGTTCACCTTAGGGGGATTAATGGGTTAGTCAAGTAATTAGCAAACGGGTAATAAGCTTGAGTAAAATTAATTGCTAATGTCTCAACAATTAATAATCATCAACAAAGCCATCGCATTTGTCTCAAATCACTCATATAAACACTAATCTAATCATCTCTACCACCGTCGCTTAAGAGATAATCAAACGATACTTGATAAAGTGGGTAACTTTCGTTTACACAATTCATCAAATACCTAGTGTGCATATGGGTAATACTCAAATTATTACCACAAGTTTACTAATCACTAAACTAATTATCCCACATAATCCTCCCTTAGGCTCACCCTAAACCCTAGAGGGAAACTACTCACTCATATTATAGGAAATCAAACAACTAAAGACAAGGAATAATGAAATGAACATCATGCTATGGAAATGAATAATTCTAACAATCAAAATGACAATTAATTAACTAGAAATGAAATAAATTGCATAATCAACAAAAAGATGAGAAATTTATACCAACAATGCTTGTATTAATGAATAGGGAGAATGTCTTCACCCAAAATCTTCAATGCAAACCCAAAACTATGATAGTTCTACTAAGAAAGACTAGATCTACTAACTTGAATTGAGAAATTAAACTTAATTAAGGAACGATTAGGAGAGTAATTAGTGAGTAATAGAGGTTACAAAATTTCTAGGGTTTTGTGCTAAGAGTTCATCCAAAACTGCTTACAAAAATTAGGGGGAGGGTATATGCAGCAGGAGCTCACCCAAGGGGCCTTGATGATCAAGCCACATACAAGACAAGCTTGACCCCTCAGATGGAAGCTCGAATTACAAGGTCTAAACAACAAGCTATGACAAGTCAAGAGCAATCCAAGCCAAGCCACCCCAATGAAGAAGACAGTTCAGGGTTCAACAACCCATGCCCATCCCCAACACAACCCACATTACCCACACAAAACAGAAACAGAGCCATTCAGGCCCAGACAGACCAGTTAACAAACCCAGCCTCTAGGAGGTACACCAGGGCATCCCAACCCACCCCCACTATGGCCTACCATCAAGACAACCCTCTAAGCTACAAGTTTGCCCAGGACAAACCATTTTGAAGTCTAGTAAAAACCCATGAAACAGACACCCCAAAGCTAGGGTCCAGTAAACAGCATAGCAGAGGTAGTACATGCTCAGATGATGTTTTCTTTTGTTTAAGTCAACTTGTCTTCATCTAAGGCAGGTTTATCTATGTCCTCATAAGAGTGGAGAGTTCCAAGGAGCAACAAAACACCCAGAGCAAAGCACGAGACAACAAGATCAACAGATTTCCATTTCAGGAAAACTCCAAAAACTACTTTATTTGCTTTTGCTCAGTCTGTTTTCTTTTGTGTTTTGTGTCTGTTCTTTATAGTTGTTAAGCTCGTCCTCTTGTGAGGCCCTTAATTAATGTCAGTAGAAGTAGTTTAGATCCTAAGCTGGCCCTTGGATGATACATACATCCAATGGTTCACAAGATATCAGTCCCTCTATATAAGGAGGTCTTGTATGTTGTTGTAAGCAGACTTTTATGAATGAATGAATTAAACTTTGAGAAATCACTCAATGTTATCAAACTTGTGCTAAGAGCTGTAGTTTGAAGCAAGCCTGATACACCTCCAAGGTGTTTGATCAGTGCCTTGTATTGTGAGCTAAGTTATACCTGTGCTTTGCTGTGGTTTAACTTACTTGCTGTTGAGGTTAGTCTAGGGTGTTTGTGCCTTGCTGTAACACTTGAAACTGTCTCTAAAACCAGTCTTGAATCCTTTTTCTCTTGTGCTTTGCTGTAGAGGATTGTATCCAAGTCATATCCCTTGAATCTTTCAGTTAAACAACTCACAATCTCTAAAATAACACCCCTTGTTACTTGATATTGTTTTCAGTTTGAGTCAAGCTAATCAAGTCACTTAAAAACTTGTGAACCTTAGTAGTTTACACTCCAAATTGGTTATCAGAGCTTTGGTTGAGAGTCTTAGTGAGTTCATTTTCCCTAACTACATTTAAAAACACAAAAATAGCCCAATGAGTGAAGAGAGACTAGCAGGAGTAGAAGCAAGGATGGAGGATCTGGCTGGGATTGTAACCCCCCTAACCAGAACCTTGGACCAAGTTATAGGCAACCATTTGCTTGCTGGAGGGAGAGGTAGAGGACGTGGAAGAGGCCAAGGAGGAGGCAGAGGAAGGCCACCTGATGATGAGGAGTACCCAGACTCAGATGACTCAACAAGAAGCAGAGCTTCCATCCACAGGAACACAGACAAGCATCTTAAGGTAGATATCCCTGAGTTTTCTGGTAGTCTTAATCCTGATGACTTGTTAGAATGGCTTAGAGAAGTAGAAAGGATCTTTGAGTACAAGGGATACAATGATTCCAAGTCTTTTAAAGTAGCCATCCTTAAACTGAAAGGGTATGCTTCCCTTTGGTATGAGACTATGAAAGGGTTAAGGGCTAGGGAAGGTAAAGAACCCATCAAGTCTTGGACTAAACTGAAAAAGAAACTGTTAGACAAATTTGTTGCTAAGGATTACACCCAGGATCTGTTTATCAAGCTGTCCAAGTTGAAACAAGGAGACAAACCTGTTGAATCCTATCTGAGGGAGTTTGAACAACTCACCTTACAATGTGATATAAATGAGAAACCTGAGCAAAGGATTGCTAGGTACTTAGAGGGTCTAGATAAGAACATTGCTAACAAGGTTAGGATGCAACCTCTGTGGTCATTTGATGATGTTGTCAACCTATCTCTGAGAATTGAGAAGATAGGGAAGACTAAGCCTGCTACACCAAAACCTGTTAGGCCTTTTCAAACCAGACCTTATAGTGGGTTTAGAACCATGGATACCCCCAAGACAGCACCCCCACCTATCTTAGACAAGGGTAAGGGCATCATGGGTCAAAAGCCAAGCACTTCATTGACTGAGAACAGAATTAGGTGCTTCCAATGTCAAGGCTATGGACATTTCAGGAAGGATTGCCCTTCTAAGAAGACCTTAACCATAATGGAAGTTGAGGCTTGGGAGAAAGAGGGTCTAGTTGAGTATGAAAGGGATGAGCCTGAGGTTGAAGAAGTGGTGAGTGAGGAAGAAGAGTCTAGTCAGGAGGCAATAGTGGCACTCCCTGACACAGGCCACAGCTTAGTCCTATGGAGAGTAATGCATTCACAACAGATACCTTTGGAGGAGGATCAAAGGTCCCTCATTTTCAGGAGCAGATGTACCATACAAGGGAGGGTTTGTAACCTTATTATAGATGGAGGTAGTTGTACCAATGTGGCTTCTGTTACTATGGTTGATAAGCTGAAGTTGAGCACTCAAGATCACCCTCACCCCTATAAGTTGAGATGGCTGAGTAAGGGAGCAGAGGTTAAGGTGGTTAAGCAATGCATGGTCCCTTTCTCCATTGGCAGTGTGTACAAGGATGAAGTATTGTGTGATGTGGTTCCAATGGATGCCTGCCACTTGCTATTAGGAAGGCCATGGGAGTTTGATAAAAGCTCCATACACCAAGGAAGAAGCAATACCTATTCTTTCAAGCATGGGAGCAGGAAGGTGACATTAGCCCCCTTGCCACCACACCAGAAGAGCTATGGAGGTCCAAGTATGCCTGAGGATTTTAGTGGAGTTGTATTTCTATCTGAGTCAGCAATGGTCAAGGAGTGTAGTGAGGAGCAACCTATAGTAATGCTGCTATCAAAGGAAGTTCAGGAAGAGGAGTCTAAGGTGATCCCTGCAGATGTTAAGCCCCTCATTGATCAGTTCAAGGAAGTGTTTCCAGAGGAACTTCCTGATGGCTTACCCCCTTTGAGAGGGATTGAACACCAAATAGACCTTGTGCCAGGGTATGTACTACCTAATAGACCAGCCTACAGATGTGATCCTAAGGCTACACAAGAGCTACAAAAGCAAGTTGGAGAGTTGATGAGTAAAGGGTTTGTAAGGGAGTCATTAAGCCCTTGTGCTGTGCCTGCATTGTTGGTTCCTAAGAAGGATGGGACTGGGAGGATGTGCATAGATAGCAGGGCTATCAACAACATCACAGTCAAGTATAGGTTCCCTATACCTAGGCTTGATGACATGTTGGATGAACTAAGTGGCTCAAGGTTCTTTTCTAAGAGTGACTTGAGGCAAGGTTACCATCAATTGAGGATCAGAGAAGGAGATGAGTGGAAGACAGCCTTCAAAACAAAGCATGGCCTTTATGAGTGGCTTGTCATGCCCTTTGGCCTGTCAAATGCCCCAAGGACCTTCATGAGATTGATGACAGAAGTGCTTAGGCCTTGCCTAGGGAGATTTGTGGTGGTATACTTTGATGATATCCTCATCTACAGCAAGAGCAAGGATGATCATTTGAGGCATCTTGAGGCTGTGTTTGAAATACTTAAGGAGAGCAAGCTCTTTGGGAAACTTGAGAAGTGCACCTTCATGACTGAGAAAGTCAAGTTTCTAGGATATGTGGTCTCTGGTAGAGGCATTTCAGTTGATCAAGACAAGATCATGGCAGTCCAGTCTTGGCCTATCCCTAGGAGTATTACAGAAGTAAGGGGATTCCATGGCTTAGCATCCTTCTACAGAAGATTCATTAAGGACTTTAGCACCATTGCAGCACCTCTCACTGAGTGCATGAAGAAGAGAGAGTTCACTTGGACTGAGAATGCTTTGCAGGCTTTCAAACACATGAAGAGGCTCTTGTGTAGTGCACCTATCCTAAGATTGCCAAACTTTGATTGCCTTTTTGAGGTTGAATGTGATGCAAGTGGAGTGGGAATTGGAGCTGTCCTCATCCAAGAGAAGAAACCTGTAGCCTACTTTAGTGAGAAGCTAAGTGGTGCCAAGCTAAACTACTCTACATATGATAAAGAGTTCTATGCTCTTGTCAGAGCTCTGAGGCATTGGAGTCATTATCTGAAGCCCAAACCTTTTGTCTTACACTCTGATCATGAGGCATTGAAGTACATAGGAGGCCAGCCTAAGCTCAGCCACAGACATGCTAAGTGGGTGGAGTTCCTTCAGTCATTCACCTTTTCTAGCAAGTACAAAGAGGGCAAACAAAATGTGGTGGCTGATGCATTGTCTAGGAGGTACACTCTGCTATCAACTATGGAGCAAAGGGTTCTTGGTTTTGAGTTCATGAAGTATATGTATCAAGAAGATCCAGACTTTGCAGAGGATTGGTTGGCACAGAAAGAGGGAACAAGAACCATTGATTCACCCTACACTTTGCAAAATGGATTCTTATTTAAAGGAAACAAGCTGTGTGTTCCCTGAGGATCTTATAGGAATCTATTGATTAAGGAGGTACATGGAAGTGGCCTTGGAGGACACTTTGGGGTTCAGAAAACTGTGGACATACTACAAGATCAATTCCATGGGCCTAAGATGATGGGAGAAGTTCAAATAGTGCTCAGAAGGTGTGGAGTTTGTCAAAAGGCCAAGAGTTCTTTCCAAGCAGGACCTTACACTCCCCTACCAGTCCCATGTAGGCCTTGGGAGGATGTTAGTATGGATTTCATAATGGCATTGCCTCGGACAGCAAGAGGGAAGGATTCTATCATGGTGGTTGTGGATAGGTTCAGTAAGATGGCACATTTCATTGCATGCAAGAAGACTGAGGATGCTGTGAGTGTAGCAGAGCTATACCTTGGTGAGGTGGTGAGGTTACATGGAGTTCCAAGGACCATTGTGTCTGACAGAGACACAAAGTTTATGAGCCATTTCTGGAGGACATTGTGGAAACTGCTTAACACTAGGTTATTGTTTAGTACCTCCCATCACCCTCAAACTGATGGCCAAACTGAGGTGACTAACAAGACCTTGGGAAGAATCTTGAGGTGTATAGTCAGCAAATCTCTCAAGGATTGGGACTGGAAGTTGGCTCAAGCAGAGTTCTCTTTCAATAGAGCTCCATCAGCAGCCACAGGCCACTCCCCCTTTGAAGTGGTCTATGGTACTAACCCCTTAATGCCTTTGAGTTTGTCTAATGTGTGCAGGTCAGAAGTCCACTATGATGCCAAGAAAAGGGTGGAACAAATGTTAAAACTCCATGAATCAGTCAGGAATCAAATTGAGAAAGCTAATGATCTGTACAAGAAGAATGCCAAGGTTCCTAAGACCAAGAAAGACTTTGCACCAGGAGATCTAGTATGAATCAACCTAAGGAAAGAAAGGTTCCCTTCCAAGAGAAAGAACAAGCTAGAGCCAAGAGCAGATGGTCCTTTTCAAG